>CM017560.1:14922809-15010309 GCA_007844125.1 Sinonovacula constricta | reverse complement strand
AGACACGTCTTCAAACGACAGAATCCCATTCAATCAACAAGAAAGCGCTAGGATGTGAAACATCCATGGCGCAGTAGAAAGCTTGCATGCCTTAAAAAAAAGATGACTATCCTGGGAATCAAAAACTCTCTTACCCTGTCGATTAATTACAAAAATATCTGACAGTAACGAGCCAGTATGTATTTCTTTGTTTTCCTCGGTCTCTGCAATATCAGTATTTACAGACTGCGTTGCTAAATGTTAGTTATTAAACAATAAGAGCAAACCCGACAGTTACCGCCTTGGAATGGTCAGTCGGCAATATGGACCGACTGGGTTGCTTAAACCGATTTAAGAGAGCTCTAACCTCGCACTTACCTGGTGGGTTTCTCAAATGGAAGCAATGAAAAGAAAACCGATCCATTTGAATAAATGTTCATACGCTGACGTTTTGTTTGACATGACGAAAGTAGTAACGTCGTTGAAAAATAATGTCCACATAGTATTTAGAAGAGAGATAGTTATTATTTCGATTAGGAGACCTAAAAACGTTAAAAGTAAATCAAAATAACCTTTTGAATTAAGAAAAAAAATAAGTCCTGGTATCGTCAATTGAACCACGTTGCTGACGATAATACGTCGACCATATATGAGAATATGAGACCGGAATGTCAGTACACAAGTTATTGTTCCAAGTCAATGATTCCTGAAACTAATATCATCATGATATTTCGTTACTTTACAGAACACTCTCTGGGCATAGCAGTCAAGACAAAAGTTCTGTAAGTTGCGGTATTCAAATGATTAAGTCTCGAAAAGACATGTTAATAGAATCACTACCTTACGTTTGTCTATACATTCATACTGTCAAACTTAAATTTCTTTACTTTTAGCTTTGCATTTTTGTTTACTAACAAGTAGATCCTACCGCGCCTACACCTTTTTCGGACTTATGTTGTTTAACAGTTCTGGTTATTCGAGTGGAGCCTTTAGTCAAAGGTAAAAAGACGGTAAGGCATATTATATTCTGCATGTGAATGTCTTCTAAATTGTCTATGTCGTCAGTTGACTGGATTTGGTTGGGTCGTTTGGGTAGCTGCGACTGATGGTAACCGGAGGATGGCACATTGGGTTTCGACTTCTCTTGTCAAAATAAATTTGACTACTACTTTTTTCGGCCGCTGCCCGATATTCGCCATCGTTCCTGGCCGCTGTGTCTGTCAGTGTGGTTGCTGCTGCCCGCTTCCGGATCTGTCGGTTGTTTGACTGTCTGTCTGTCTGTGTACTGTCCTGTCGGCTTTTCGATGGTCGTTGTCTTGTCTGTCCGTTCGTCTGCCCGGTACGATTGGAACTGTCCGAAAACTGGCGAAAATGATTTAAATCTCTTAGGATGGTTATCTGGGTGTCTGTATTCTTTTCGTCGACGGGACGTCTAGAGAATAAAATCTTTCTGTCCCCTCTGCTATGCTCCGCCGATCTTTAGGATTTATGATGTCGTGTTGGGTCTTCGATGGGGATGAAGCAGCATAGTCCGGTGGACTCTCCTGATCCGATGGCATGTTGAAATGGTGGGCTCCCCCAATCTGGTGGGATCCTTGGCGGCTTGTTTGGTCTGGGAAATGGATCAAGACAGCTTGGTATGGTCCCTCGTTCTAGTTTGCTAGCGGCTTGTTGGATCCGGATGTGCGTGTCTGATTGTTGATTTCTTGTCGAAATTCAAAAAAACCAGGCTCCGAAATTGTATCTGTACTATTATGTGTTGTGTGCTGATCCCTACTTCTAGAGTGGAGGCTCTGGTGTTGTGTACACTCTACGGGCGTAGAACTGGCGTTGGTGGGCGTTTGACAGATATGGCTTATGTGAGGCCTGCTGGCGGAATGGGGGCACCTAGAAAGGGCCCTGGAAAGATTTAGAATAGAGTTCCCGTTGTCGAGGTAGCCGAAACGAGGTAGCCGGGCCGTTTTTGAATAGTCACAAAATGAATAGACGCCCCACCCACCCCATTTACAGCGAAATGGGGCCTCAAGGAGATTATTGCGCCAGAATCATCATTCCATATACATTTACTACTAAATAAATACCTTCCAAATTGCTTGTCTTAAGTAATATATTTTTACGTTTGTATGCAATCTATTTATAAACCAAATTCTATTTCAAAAATTTATTTAGAGAAGAAGTGTCTGACTGCTTTGTCTCTTAACGCGTGGGGCCGAGTAGGGCAAATGACTTAATTTGGGAAGGTCTTTCAGCTTACCTGAGGTGCGCCGGTGTTTGTGCCAGGATATATGCCCGGGGTTTTCCTTGACCAAAGAAGCTGAACGTCGCTACAATAAATAGTTGCTGCGATATGTCTTAAACAGGGATTAAATGGATAACAGCTTTTAACAATAATCGTTTTTGCTAAACCGTTTAATGTAATCATCCAGTATATATCTCTGTCCCTCCAGCGAACACCCGAATGATGACATAAGGATTATAAGATAACACTAATCCAAAACGCTATCCTCATCTACCAGACTTACTTTTGTCTCGCAAATAATTCGAATACTGCGTGCGTTAATTATAAAGACAGAATTAAGTCTCCTTATTTTTATCAAGCACAGACGTAAGAGGGTTTGGTCGTGTGTTTGTTCTTGCTAAAATAACTAAACGCATACAATAATCGACAATAGGGAGTGTGAATGGGGGTTTTCAACTCTTTTTTTTCCAAAGATAAACAGGTTCACAAAGTTTCTTTTCAAGCAGCTTAATCAATAACTTTATTAGATATGGCAACGCACAAATCATATGGCTTCCAGAGTACTTTAAACTTATTTAACTACAATACCATGTAACTCCCGCCCTCCAATCTTTAGGCTTTTCAAACAAGTAGATTGATTTGTAAATTGATTTGACACTCAAGTAATTTCATAAATTACAGTCAGTTTGTAGTCACTAGGCCTTAGTTTGCCGAGCAATCTGGAAGACAACTTTCGGAAAGTAATTTCAGAAAACGAAGTCGAAGAAATGATAACTGTTGACAATTAAAATGCATATACATTAGGACAGAATATTAAGGTAAGTTCTCATGTTTATGCATACCAAATTTGTTGTAATTTTAAATTTATCTAAATTTTATTTTATATGGTTATAAATTGAACCAAATAAATATCTTCGTTAATTGTCGTTCTAAGTATTGGTCTAAAGCTTATTCCTCTTTGCCAAACACAAATTGTTGAACTATTTGAAATCCCTCGGGAACATTTAGTGTCTATTTAACAAGGTTGTCATTGAGATGAGCATTGGCATTGGCAAAATTTGATCCATTTTCTCTGGAAGCAAATGGATCTCGGATTATATATATTCTAATTTTGACTTTTTTCATAAGATAAGATAGGAAAGACAACTTGTGAAAAAAGAAAAGGATACTTCCCTTCGTTAAACAGTTTACTAAAATAAGAACACCGCGACAATGAAAAACTTGTTAAGGTAGCAAGAACCGATCTACCTACCACCCTTTATATACAATAGAATCTCCATATAGACATATAAAACTGATCACATTTAAATATCCGTAAGTCGTTCACGTCTCATAAAGAAATGTGTGTTGTATTGTATACGGTTTGTCTTTAAAAGCGATAAAACAACGTGTTTTAAAACAAAAGACACAGTTTCGCTGTTGCGCCAAAATGAAATTTTCAGTGTTTTAATGTTTTCTTTTGCTAGACTCCCTATTGTTATTCATAACAATGTTACTTGTGCAGTGTGTCGTAAAAATCTGCCCGTGCATGTAATGTATGTTGTCATTTAATTCATCCTAAAAGGACTGTTACGTGTATTTCTTTTGATAGACGACATTGGACATTAGTTCCTCAATTCAATCTTCAGATGAACAGGATGCTACAACCATTTATTCTTCTCTGGTCATGCTTTTTCTTGATACAAAAAGTTAATTTCACTTATACTCAACCATTTTTGTTTAGTTTTCTTATCGAAATAATACCCCTTTTCTTGTCTAAACACTTAACATTATTTTTCGAAGAAGTCACCACTTTCGTCATAACTTATTAAAGAAAACTTCAGCGCTTGGACATTTTTGTTTTCAAATAGATCAGTTTCCTTTTCATTGCTTGCTTTTGAGAAACCCACCAGGAAGTGCAAGGTTAGAGATCTGTCAAACCGGTTTAAGCACCCAAGTCGGCCCATATTGCCGACTGACCGTTCCAAGTCGATAACTGTCTGGTTTGCTCTTTAAGTTAAATGACTCATGAAGAATTTGTTCTTATTTTTCACTTGGTTTGCACGTGAAAAACCTTTGTTCTGTGCCTTTTCAGAGTTTGATATATGTTGCAAGCTCATAGGACTTTAGCAAAATACCGTGTCTGGACCAAACACCTAGGTGTTAACATCAGGACTAGATCTAATTTTGATGACATTCATGTTCATTAACTCGCCGTGGCTCGTTACAGTGTTTTACAATTTGCTGGCAATGAACACCTTTAAAATAAGAGGAATAAGTCCCATCTTATAAAGGGATAAATAATCTTTTGTTATTAATCGGCAAAACGGTTTGGTCTCGACCGCACAAAACAAACAACCCATAAATCAAGAAAAATATTTAGTTCGTAGCCGTTCGTATACGTTCATTGTCAATATATGACCGGCGGATCAGTTCTCATCAGGTATGTCCGGCATATATATAAGACCGTCCAAGAAGTAATAAGGCTTTGTTTATTTATAATTATATATAAATGGGCATACAGTGACTATCAGTCAACTAACACTCAAACAGGTAACACTTTAAAATTAATTAATTTTTATCTGACCTTAACTGTCTATTCCACTTTACTGACAATTACATATATGGGTTTAATGTTTTCGTGAGATTTTCGTGCAGCAGCTAGGTAACAAGTATTATTCCAAGTATAGTCATTTCACGTGAGCCGTCTTTTTCAGTGCGGAGAAATAAAAAAAAAACAGGAAGTTACCTGCTACATTACGTATTTAATTTTCACACCAGTATGTTCATGTTGACCAATCGCATGGCTCAATGAGGAAATATTGTTTAAGGATATGTGAAAAATTCCAGAAGACTAATTCAGACATTAACGAATTGTTGTTGTCATTGATTTTCTTAATTGTGTGTGTGTGTTGTCATTGTTGTTATTAACCTTAAAGTACACATGTTTACGAGTTCGTCTAAGTATACATAAACCTATTTACAATTACATAAGTAGTGTGAGGTAAATCAGTGGTGATAATTGCAAGCACGTCTTTTGGAGCAATCGTTATATACTTTGACAGATTAATGTTCATTTTTTCAATACAATGTTAATGAAGCCTTCAAGCGCGGTAATGATAATGATGATAAAATTACACTAAATGGATCTTTTTGGTGTTAATACATGGATAGTGGTATAATAAATAATAGTCTCTTTCAGAGGTAAATAATGGACAACAAAATAAATAGTGATTTTTAAATCCATCTGAGCTAGACTGTAAGACATTCCTTCAATGCACCATCATAGCGATCAGTTTCTACTGGAAGCCAATGGTAAGAAGTGCGAAATTTAAACACATTATTGCTGTTTTTCTTGCAGAGTTGTTTTTTATATTAGCATTAATATTCAAATCTATGTTCTTCATTTTAGCTTAAGTTTGTTATTTATTGATAGTTCACATACCCACTTTACCTTAAAATGATTTATCATTGTCTAATGAATTTGTTTGTTTACATATTTCAGGTTTACATTAAATGAATATTTAGACATCCAACAGATTTATTTTAATTTTATTTTTAAAATGTTTTATCGTTTACAATGATTGAGTATATAAACCATAAACATTTAATGTTATGTGACAGTTGTTTATACAATGGCTCATTACCTAGGATTAACATTACTAAGCAATGGCCTTTCTCATAAAGACAAAGAATAACAATCCAATAAAGCAATATGTCTTCTGTACTCTAGCATAAACAACTGTCACATAACATTAAACGTTTATGGTCAAACGTTAGATTTTAATTCTATTATATGGTTCGGATGTTATGTCAACGCTATGTCATTGAGCCATGTGACTGGTCAACATGAACACACTGGTGTGAATATTAAATACGCTATGTAGCAGGTAACTTCCTGTATTTTTTATTTCTCCGCACTGTAAAACAAGGCCCACGTTGCGCCGCGGTGAGCCTCGCGAAATGACTATACTTGGAATAATAATTACTACATAGCTGCTGCACGAAAACCATACGAAAACATTAAACCCATACATTTAATTGTCAGTAAAAGTAGAATAGACAGTTAAGGTCAGATAAAAATTTAAAATAAATTTTAAAGTGTTACCTGTTTGATTGTTAGTTGATTGCAATGATAGTCCCTGTATGCCTATCTATATATAATTATAAATCAATATAGCCTTATTACTTCTTGAACGGTCATCTATAGTGTGTCAATAAAGTTGTTGCGTCGTGAAATAGGATTTTACTTCAATCTAATATATCAGATTTAATTTGCAATTGTAGTATTTCCAATTTGTGGCTAATATCGAGTATGAACTAATTCTCCTGTACCTGATGCTTGCAGTTTACCGTTTACATGTGTTGCTGGAAAAGGTCATTATAAAACTGATAAATTGCATACGCTCGTCCAATCCCAATTCTGCTATATTCTTCTATTCTTACTCCTTAATTACTTTTATGTTTCTTCGTTACACAGATCCGACAAGAATTACGTTTGTAAGTGTATCTCCCTTTATGTACTTGGGAGAAATAAAATGTGTGTTGTTCTTCGTGCTACTGTGTTGTCTGGTTCGTGTGATTGGCAATATTGAAAGGGTTATAACATGTTTCCTCGTTAGGAGACAGACATTTGATTAATTTAAGATATCATGCATATTCAAAGATCCTGGTTTTTTACATAAAACTCTATATATTCCTTTTACTTCTATGCTATGAAAATGTTCTTAACCATGTAAAAGATATGTAAATCTTGGTTTCAGTTTCCTTACGGAAATACTTTTACTAAACTCAACATAATAAAAATCTCCCATCTTGTATAGTAACACCTTTATCTTATGTGTTCTCATGTTAAAGCAAGGCCGATTACTATTTTCTGCATAAAAAAGTGTATCATAAAACCGCAGTAATTTTAGCTAATTCCAATGTATGTTTTAATTTCGGTTAATTTTATATCAATTGTGGCTTTTTCTTATGACGAAGGTCATACTACCTTGTATCTAAAGAGCGCTATATACATTTCTATAGATATTTGAATATTCGAATTTTGTTCATTTCGACATTAAGAAATTTAGAATTTGTATTATCATATCTTTGAATATCTCTGAACACATTTTCCTGCATGTTTAAAATACAATTGTTTTTGTCTCTATATCATAATCCATATGTATTTATGATGATGCATATTCCTCAATAAAAACCAGTTCTTATAATAATATCAAATGTTGTGTTTGAATGTTTGTTATTATTGTTGTTGTTTTGTTACTGTTGTTGTTTTGTTGTTTATTTTGTTTTTGTTATTGGTGGGGGGCGGGGGATTAAATATTATTTCAAATCAATTTTGAATATTACACAGTTTAATAACCACCTGTTGGCAACAGCCTTATAACGCAAACGCATAGGACCAATTACATAATACGTTTAGATGTATGCTTTTAAGCATGCCATGAATCAATGTACTTGTATTATTCGGGTAGAACCAACAACGCATCGCAATAAGAATAATATGACAAAGTCCTATGAGCATTGCAACATATATCAAACTCTGAAAAGGCATAGGACAAAGGTATTTCACGTGCAAGCCAAGTGAAAAGTAAGAACAAATTTGTTATGAGTTATTTAACTAAAAGAGCTAAAAAAAACGACAGTTACCGCCTTGGAACGGTCAGTCGGCAATATGGGCCGACTGGGGTGCTTAAACCGGTTTTACAGAGCTGTAACCTGGCACTTCCTTGTGGGTTTCTTAAATGCAAGCAATGAAAAGAAAACTGATCTATTTGAATACCAAAATGTCCAAGCGCTTATGTTTTCTTTAATAAGGTATGACAAAAGTAGTGACGTCATTGAAAAATAATGTTCAGTGTTTTGAAAAGAAAGGGGTATTATTTCGATTAGAAAAAGTAAACAAAAATGGTTGATTATAAATGAAATTAACTTTTATGTTTCGAGATTATATTGGCCACAACCGAGAGTCGAACCGTCGCGTTGCACGCATAACCATTCAAAAGGGGTTACATCTCAGTGAGTCTACTACTCGGCTACGGGCGCCCATGAGTTTATAAATAATTTATGTCGACACTAAAAAAGCTATGAATTTGTTTAAATTCGTAAAACACATTAAATGGCATGTACCAAAAAGTTCATCAACCGCTACGTTGCGGTACATATCGGTTAAGCATCACGTGGTATGCGCCGAGCATACTGGTATTTCCGTTACTTTTGTTACTGTGCTATTATACTGTATGTTAATGTAAATGTCATTGGTACTCTGTGTGCGCGCGTCATTCAGTATACCCGTAACTTTATAGGTTGTCATTTTGCTTTTCTTAGTATCTTTAGATCCGAAGGTATATTTTTGAGACCGCCTACGCTTCACATTTGCTTAGAACTACCACACAAAACTACGTTATATGAATAACTAAATTCTGTGCATTTTTATTATTTTTTGTTTGTTTTTTTTATTTTATTGGGTATATATTTTATATTTAACACCTCAATTTTAACCTAATGAACACCTGTTAAAATTAACCCCTCTCCACAAGGCACCCCCCCACACACACACACACACACACAACGAGTCCCATTCGGCGTAAAGATTTAATGTTGTAAGAACATCCAGGTTACTTGCTGTGCGCATGTGGGCACATCGGAAACGTTTATCTAGGGTCCTCTTTTAACAAATACTATTGTATGCTTATACAATAGTCATATATGTTCTTTCTTTTTTTTAAAAGCATTGCCGAATTAATACATTGTTTCCATTGCAGCCAATGATCAACACCGCCCAAAACACAATGGACAAAGCAGAACTCGTCGGTTTGGTTTTGTCTTTCCTTTGTAAGTATTTTACTATTTAGGTCAAATACAAGTCAAAATCACCAGCGGCATAAAGCAATGAGATAACACGATCTCGTTGGAAAAAGACAAAGTCCACTGTAACGCTTAGAATATACATATATGTGTACGTTTCCGGTAATCTCCGTACTGGTACAGTCTCATAGTAAACAGATAAAGGGTGTCACGCTCAATAAATAAGTAGTGCTTAAGACGATTTATTAGAAAAAAACTTTTAAGAGTCATTTTTATATTGAGTATGCGTTTAATGCAGATCCAGATTATGGACATAAAACTAATGAAGGGCGTATTAAGTTTTTGTTTTATGTTGTTTTTAATTTTAACAGCACATGTAGAAACGCTAAACATGATTTAATTTATAGTATACCAATGAAAAACGTGCAATAAATGTACAAATTGCTGATTTCTTTACTGACACAAAGGTTTCAATTATTTTTGTTAACTACCATTAATAATTTTTACCTATATCAATGGCCCTTAATGTGTTCTTTATCTGGCATGTTGTAGACTAATAACACATGCTTAGCGTATGCGCACTCTGTCATTTAATGCGCTTTGGTGTGATCTTTCTGAAACTAGTATAAGTGACAACAAACACGTCTATAAGAGAACTAAGTGACAACTGATATCAAAATGTCAGCAGACGTCTATCGAAATAAGATTAAATATTTTGGCCGTTTGTACTATTTTTATCACTGTATCTAGCCTAACCAAATAGATTAACATACCGAAAGAGTGTAACACTCGTATTCGTCAACAGTATACGCACTGCATTTGGTATCAGAACTCTAGTGTATGCAGTACTACCTTTATATTATAATTTTCTTTTTCTTGTTTTCAGACGCAAGCGTGCCTCTTGGTAAGTAAACAATTGCCGTTCTTAAATACACAATCGATTATAAGAATCTGAATGGTGTATTTACATCTAGTTTACTAGCCGCTGTAAGAACCTTCATAACAAAACATCAACAAACTCCCAAACTTCACACGTGGTCTGCAGTTAGTTGGCGGAACCTAATTTTACCAATAAACGTTGTTATAAATTTTCGAAAAACAACAATTTTAAGGCTCTGGCAACTATCCATCAAAAAGGCAGGCAAGTAATACAACTGTAAATTTACATTAAGACAGTTAAAAAAGCAATTCATGTTTGAGAACCCGTTTTATATTGAAAATATCAGAGGAAGCTACTAAGTACAACTGTCACTGGTCAATATACATTGTACGAGGCTACTTTATCAATCTCTGAGAGAGAGCCTAATTCTCAAACAGGAAACACACTCTCTCGCACACATGTCAAGCATGAACTCAGTATACCAGCTTTAACAGAAATACGTCCATCATGTAAGCTGTAAAACGGTAAAATGATCGCCTTTTCGTGCCAGGGACAAAAGCAGTTGTTATTGTTGTTAGAGTTCGATCCCGTCATACCTGATACTTATGTACAAGCTACGTATTTGTTTGGTTTATTAGTTTATGTTTTTCTATAGGCAACATAATTATAGCTGTAATGCCTAGCCATGGATATTTCTCGTACGATGTGGCCAATGATACTTGGAAACACAAATAATTAAAACAGGTACAGTAAATAGACCAGTACACACATGTTGTGCCAGTTCAGTGGAAGTTTATTGAAATGATTCAGACAGTGTAAAGTTCCATCTGGATCATTTAAATAAACTTCCACTAGAAATATATATACTAATTAACTCCTAACATCACTACACTTTATTTTGTTGGTTTGGGTTATTTTGTAAGATTCGGCGATTTCTTTCTTATTTTTTACATTTCACTATTGACACTTTTGGCATATGACGTCATGACATTTATAATGTATTAAATTGTTCTTCTTATACGTCAGCGCTTGGGCTGTATTATTTCAAACTACTCTCTCATTTAGAAATTGCACGTTGCCGGGGCTTTTATCTATTGTTCATATTGTACATATATTGACAGTTTATTTTATTACTAGCTATTTTGTTTGTTTATAAGTTCATTGTATCTGTGTTAACCCCCGATGTAGGTACTTACTTTAGTTCCACAAACCAGGTTTAGGCACCCCAGTCGGTCCTTTTGCCGATTTACAGTTCCAAGGCGGTAACTGCTTTCTTTTTGTGTGTTATGTCTCGTCCCTGTGTTTTTGTCACGTTTACATTTACCTTGTTTGCCTGTTTCTAGAGGTAGTTTAGATTTAAATATCAGTGAAAATGTTCAAAGGACCTTTTCTTATTTACCTATAATACAAGGCCTTATATTGTATAGAAAAACTCAAAATTACATATCAATATTACATACACTCTATGTCAGCATGTCTCGACGTTTGTTTACTGTTCGAGCTTAACAAATATGTTTCCAGGAGGTGCCGGGAAAATATACCAAACTTAGCCACAGGAAATCAAATACGTGTGTTTACTTTTCTCAGGCAGATGTGAATCTGCTGTAAGTCATGTGTGAGTTATATTCACAAAAGCATAAAAGCAATTATTTACTTTCACTTGACTAAGCATAATAATTTGTCTTGTAAAATCCTTGAGAAGAGTCTGAAATGAAGTGCAAACAATTGATCATTGGTGATGTTTGTGAGCCTTTATTTCTGTTCGCATAAATAATGTTATAAGTGTGGCGTCTTGTTTAAATGTGTTTAAGTCACATGTTTAAATCGATCATAACGCCCGTACAACAATGATACGAAACAATCGGAAACGAATATTGTTGACATGGACGACTGGCAAGAGCAAAATTTACTGAGCCGTCGTAGCCGTCGTTTGGTCCAAATTAGAAAAGAAGGTTTGAAAAAAATAGGCGTTATGAGGCTTTAGTAATAAAATTATTGAAAACAATAGGCCTAAACATGTAGAATCCAAGGCACACAATGCATACACATTGTGACATGAGTAATATTTTTACACTGTTCAAACGGTAGGTTCGTTTCTTTGCAAATCCTGAAATGCAAATTATTTATAAGTGACACATTACATTTGCCAAAATGATTATTAATATATTGACTTTACAGATTGCTGTAAATGTATTTGTTAAACACACCTAAAGACAAACTAGATGTAACCCCAGTACCATGGCGTCATTTCGTTGCAGTTGAACTATTGTTTTTGTTTTATTTAAAAATTTATTTTCTTCATGCCAAATAAATCTCTAACAATCCTAAGATAAGTGACTTCGTATTATATTAATTGCATTTAACTTCTATACCACCACCACTTTATTTCACCGACAAATGTACACTAAGTTGTCATTAAATGCAGTCTTGAAAACATTGTCTACGCACTAGAGAAATGTTCCTTCATGTTTAACTTTAAATGTCTTTCAAAACTTTGAATCAATTTGTTGTGTTGAGGTCAACTTTAAATGTCTGTTAAAACGTTGAATCAATTTGTTGTGTTGAGGTCAACTTTAAATGTCTGTTAAAACGTTGAATCAATTTGTTGTGTTGAGGTCAACTTTAAATGTCTGTTAAAACGTTGAATCAATTTGTTGTGTTGAGGTCAACTGTAAATGTCTGTTAAAACGTTGAATCAATTTGTTGTGTTGAGGTCAACCGTAAATGTCTGTTAAAACTTTGAATCAGTTGTTGCGTTGATGTAAACTGTCAATGTCCTTTAAAACTTTGAATCAGTTTGTCGAGTTTAGGTAAAGTTTAAATGGCCTGTAAAACTTTGAATCAGTTTGCTGTGTTCATGTCTATTTCAAATGTTCTTCAAACATTTGAACAGTTTGTTGTGTTCATGTCAACTTCACCAACTTCAAATAACCTTCACACCTTTGAATCTGTTGTGTCCATGTCAACTTTCAATACCCTTCAAACCCGTGAATCAGTTTGTTGTGTTGCTTGGCTATCGATATAAACAGTTTGATGGTAAAAGGCATTGTGGCATAGGTATAACATTCAAAGTGAAGTTAATACACATGCGTACTTTAGATTTCGGCGCAATACTGTATACGGGGTAAAGGTAATTTCTACAAAACAGTCGCTTTAATTAACCTGTATTTGAACGTATTACGAAATATACACCCCAAACAAGACCTGGTGGCAACCCGGCAATATCACAGCATAGTATTCATCAGTAAAAATTGCGGATACCGCCGATCGTTTCTAAGAATAATGTTCTTTTTAGAATCGTTTGTAAACCATTTTGATTCTCAATTCTCACTGAACATGCATTTCATATTAGTTCCAACATATGACTGGCCTTTTGCGTATTAAAACATTTCACAAGAAGCACTGCATAAAGTAGTACTCATGCTAGTTACAAATAAATGTAACCAAAAATTGTGAGAGATTTTGAAAATAAAATTGAAGACTCAACCTAACCGCTTTTAATCGATTATTAGTATAAAAAACCAACCCTGTATTCAACGAGGTTTTAAAATCAATCATTTCATGATACTTATTAAAGAGACAAATGTTACCGAAAAGCTGCAGCTTAAAGACGACGCTTCCGATAAAAATGTAATGATGTTACTGGAAAACTATAATGTCCCGTGTCTATCGGATGTCATTATTAATGTTTTTAAACTACAGTCGAAATACAAAATTGGGTAAGAAATCATTACCTTGAAAAAAAGTTCAACAAAACAGAGGACGATTGTAATGTGTTGTATTAGCATGTTTATGAAGAACAAACAAAAGTCCAATGCACGTCAAAGGGAGAAAAAATACTTAGCAATCCTGTCACACTGCGCGAATAACATGCTTGTGATCTTGAATAAAAATATTGTTGCACCACTGTTATCCAAAACTAGGTTTGTCCAACACAAGCACACACGGACACACACACACCCGCATGCACATTCACACGCACGCACGCACGCGCGAACACACACGCTCACAGTGAGCATTGCTACCAGTTAGACTGATCAATATGACATTGAGACAAATAGTGTAATTTGGCAATTGACAACCACACAGGCGACGCACGAGAAACATCCTAGCATCTTAGGTAACTTTTGTTTTACTTATAAATTAAGTTAAACGGTTGCATTAATATATTTAATAATGTTACATGTACTAGCAAACCATTTCCCAATATGTAATCGATAAATAGTGAATGACAGATTATTGTCTAAAGATGATTTGGTTAGATATGTGTATTAAAGGGATGCATACATTGGAATGGCACATATTTTGTGAAAATGTGCATTAAAGGTCCTAAGACACCAACCTGATATGTTCTTATAGTAAAACGTATTTTAATCGCTTGAAACCATGATCATCTAAGAAGAAAAAAAATGTTGTAAGTATTATCAATCATCGGCAAGTTCTTTCAAGCGCTTCGTTATTTCCGAACTTAAGACCACAGATACTAATGACAGAGTCTTAAATGCGTTTTGTCAATCTAGGCTAAAATCGCTGGGTCTTACGATCCTTTCGTACGTCTTGAATAGAGTGTGACAGTCTATTTCAAGTAATGTATGCTCACAATATTAATTCCACCAACAACAGCCATTTTATTTTCAAACACACGTCTGCTACTGAGCAGTCTTAAAGTAACGACCAAAACTTACGAATTTTGCTGCGAGCTCTTTCATAAAACGGTCGGACTTAACTTTGGTGGATAATACGCCCGACTTAAGATAAGACCCTACTTAAGACCGTTAATTAAACAGGGTTTAAATGTACAATTGTGTTGATGACGGCAAATGCACCGAGCAGAGACTGACCATATACCATTAAAAGGGAAGCTTTATTGTTTAACAAAAAATAATTAAAAGAACAGAAAAAAATGAATGACCCCTTGACCTTTAAATCAATCGTCTGCTGACCATAAACTACATGTACATGGTAACGGGTCAGATACTAGGGTCTGAATCACTGTCACTGAACACTGTCAGCTTGAGACAAAACCACAGGGTGACTTAAAAGTACATAAATTTACTTCGTATCAACTAAGCGGTCTTCTATTTGGATACAGTTTCAGTAGATATTCTTTATATGTAGTGTACAATATCCTTCGTCAATAGGGCAGCTTTCTCACCAGGGTGTTAAAAGACAACAGCTCCCATTAGTGCCCGCCAATTAAGATGTGTTGTACTGCTCAATAACACAGCTAGCAAGAAATAGAGCTTATAACAGAGCGCAATTGTCAAACTGTCGAGAATTAAAATAAGGACATTCAATTGTTGTTTATTGGCGTGAGATTAAGACATGCAAGAGCGAATGCTTTTCTTTGCTAATGTGATCATAAAGTGAAACATGGCATGTACATAATAAACATGGACGTGTATATGCGAAGCACTTCATTTTGCGAAGAAAAATATTTATTAAAATAGGTATCGAAAAGCAAATTGTTTCTTACTTTTACATTTAGAATGCATGTGAATATACTTTTTGTCCTGTGCCTTTTCAATGTTCATATATGTTGCAATGCTCATAAGACTTTGTCATATATTCTTATTCATGATCACAACAATGTTACTTGTGCAGTATGGCGGTCGTAAAAAATCTCCCCGTGCATGTAATCTATGTCGTCATTTAATTCATCCTAAAAGGATTGTTACGTGTATTTCTTTTGATAGACGACATTGGACTTTGGTTCCTCAATTCATTCTTCAGATGAACAGGATGCTACAACCATTTATTCTTCTCGGTCATGCTTTTTCTTGATTCAGAAAGTTAATTTCACTTATAATCAACCATTTTTGTTTAGTTTTCTTATCGAAATGATACCCCTTTTCTTGTCTAAACACTGGACATTATTTTTCGAAATAATCACCACTTTCGTCATAACTTATTAAAGAAAACATCAGCGCTTGGACATTTTTGTTTTCAAATAGATCAGTTTTCTTTTCATTGCTTGCTTTTGAGAAACCCACCAGGAAGTGCCAGGTTAGAGATCTTCTCGTGCATGTAATCTATGTTTTCATTCAATTCATCCTATAAGGATTGTTACGTGTATTTTCTTTGATGGAAATTTGATGCTACAACCCTTAACACTTCTCTGGTCATTTTTTTCCAAAATATTATTTACATTAAAACATTTTGTATAGTTTTTCTTATAGAAATAATACTTCTCTATCTTCAAAGAACTATGTGGACAATGGACATTTTTTCAATGACGTTACTACCTTCGTCATAACTTATCGAGGAGAACGTCATTTTTGTATTCAAATAGATCGGTGTTATTTTCATTGATTGCAATGAGATACCCTCAGGAAGTGCGAGGGTAGAGTTCTGTAAAGCCGGTTTAAGCACCCCAGTCAATCCCAGTTGTTTTATTGTTGTTGTCTTCTGTTTTTGTTTTGTTTTTTATAAATGACTCATCACAATTTATTTTTTTTTGCATTTGTGTTTGCATGTAAATACCTTTGTTCTGTGCCTGTCAAATGTTGGTATATGTTACACTACAGGACTTTGTCGTATGTTCTTATTGTGTTGTTTGAAAATCCACACACGTTTCTGTATGGGCTTTACTTAAGGATAACCACATGAGAGTTTGTTCAGTTTCCAATAATGTCCACGTGGTGCCTGAAATGTTCTAATTGCTTCTGAATAAGTTTCTTATACCACTCAAGACATCATACACTTTCTTCTGCCGTTAGAATTGCATCGCAGGAAAGAACATCTACCAAATAGAACATTGTTAACGGCGATGCCAAATGGCAATTAAATTATAAGAATCCTAAAGCACTATACACGCACGCACATACAGAGTAACAGCCATTAGTGTTCTAATGCCAACTGCACTTAGCGAAAGCAATTGAAAGCTTTAAAATGTTGGTATCTGTAGACACAAATTACATATTTACAAATACACAATTCGATGCAAATGGGAATTGTATATAAAACATGGAAGTGAAGTTGTGCTTGAAGTCGGTCAAATCGTTTTTGTCCAAATGAACGATACTGGTCATAAGATCAGAGACACATTTTAAAGTTAAACGGTCGTGTGATTTTATATATACATCAACATAGGTTATAATAGCACACCCACATAATAATCGATTTAAAAAAAAAATGCAGCAGCAAAGTTAATTGTAAATCAGAATTACCCATCTTATGTTTTCGATCCGCCCGCTAACGTTGTAACCAATAACACTCGCACGAGCTTGTATCGTTTCCCTGCTCTTCAAATTTAAGCCCATCGGCAAAAATGAATATGGCTGAAAGATATAACTGTTTAGCTTCTCCATCACTGTATATAATAGAGGATTAAAATTGAAATGATACTTTAGCAACGAAACAGTCCATAGCCAGAAAAATCTTGCTCTGAAAGATCCCTTAAGTATGTCTGGCTTTAGAGGCAATGTTTATGCTAACATTAAACTGACAATATATATAAACGATTTCTGAAAGCTCCGCGGAAATCTAAAAATAGCATTTCCAGTGCTGCCAGTGTGCAGGAATGCTTGTATAGCACCTCTGAAGTGTTGGTGGTCAAAAGATTATGTCTTGGGGCTTTGGATCGGAGGGTTTCAAATTCAATCCCTAGCCCTGTCATGACCTTGCAAAAGAGAAACGTGCAACACACCAAGGCAGCAATTTTAATATGCTTGAAGTGTTCATGATCTAGAGGGCAAAGTCGGGATCGGATGGTTCCGAATTCAAACCCTAGACCCGGTATAACAATTGTTCAGAAAGATCTAATTAACGATTTGAATGATTATTATAGAAACGTTCAACACACCGAGAAAGCATTTATATCATGGTTGAAGTGTTCCTGGTCAAGGGGTTAAGGTTATGGATGCGGGATCGGAGGGTTCTGGATTCAAACCTAACCTGACCTGATATTTTGCGCCTTGCCCAACACTTCTATTACAGGAAAAAAAAATCAAAAAACAGAATATGTTCAGACTAATTATAACTTATTTACCCATAGATTTACTAAATATCAGTATCCCTTGGATACTATTAAAATACTGTTTTTCGTAAAAAGGTTGTTTAATATTTTGTAGTAGTTCGGTCCTATATCAAATGACATACTACCTTTGACTTGACTGCCTTTTGTTAAGTTGTATTCTTAATGTCAGTTCAGTGTGTAATTATTAAAAGACCACAGTAGCATATACTTACGTAAAAACATTGTTTTGTTACAACATTAGTTTTTTAGGGATAAAGGACATGCCAGATCGTTCTGTTTTTACTGTTTCTCTCAGTTGGTCTTCATCCATTTTACTTTAAATGTGTAAAGAAGGTTAAGTTTAAGAAATAATAAACGTTGTTCTTTGCATACATAATCCAGATACAAAATGATTCCATTCAAAACAATTGTGGAAAAATAAGATATTGAGAAACGGAAAACATCATGTCATGTTCCTGAAAAATACTATCTGAACAATAATGATTTATGTTATGTGAGACTGCTGCACATGTGCAATTTTTGCGTGTGCACTTTAGTTTTATAGGTAATTGTAATAATTTTGGCAACTTTCTTTTTTATTCTACATAATTTACACGGTTTTGTTTTTTATTTTGTTTTAAATCATTCTATGGACTCAGAAATTACCCTTATACATAATTTTTCTGTAGATTTATAGTATACTGAAAATTTTCAAATAAAAACCGTAACTTTTTCAGATAGGTTTTTGTTAGTTAGCTTTATTCATTTTCATACATACAGGTTTTGTTTTTAGTGTAAAAATGTTCGTATTTGTTATATTTTCATTTAGCTATCTGTAGGCCTATATAATTCATTAATAATTTAGTATAATGTCTACATATACATCAATTCTTACTACAGCATATGATCCGTTACGCTAGGATCTGGTATCGACACATCACAATCTTCTGTTGACCTTTTATTCAGCCAATTAAAGCCTTGCTTCCTAGATTTTAAAAGTCTTCGCTTAACACTGGGAACCCATTTGCGATTGTCACATGTAGTAAATATCAAACACCACCCACAGACTAGTCAAAATAACCGATACACCTGTAAAAACCCACTTGTGTTTTGATCGCTGTCTTATTTGTAGCACATAAATCGCACGACTACAGTGAAATGAAACAGGGTTTTAGATTTGTAGTATCATGGTGCTTTATATATAAATAGTAACTTTGAAATCCGGCAATCCGAGAGAAAGAGCATTGTTTAATGATCCGTTACTAGATGTACCTTAAGGGAAGATTGCGTGCTTCAGTCAGATTGACAAATACATATATATATATACGAGCAAAGACCGTCTGGCCCAGTCACAATATGCTGTCATATTTCAAATTGAATTCTATATATTTGTTCTGTGTCACACACGTGTCGTCGGGACCGCCGATTTACTTCGATTAATGCATGGATTGGAATAATCTAAATTAACTTTACTTACAAAATTTTCCGACTAGGAGACCACCATTTTGAATTACATTATTCTCCTCGGTAAAGCGCAAGGAACGATCATTATATATTAACAGTGAAAGCGTAAGAAAAGTAAATTGTTGGAAAAGAAATGAATAAGAGAATAAGCGCCAACATGTTGCTTTTCTATTAAAAATAATAACGAAACAAAACTTATGCATGTATGTATACAGCATTGCCGAATATACGTGAGCATATTTTCATCGTCAACTGCAACAGACGATAATGGTTACAAGAACATATTATTACATTGTAGCTTATCTAAATATCCCCGAGTGACTCACTCTCTCTCTCTCTCTCTCTCTCTCTCTCTCTCTCTCTCTCTCTCTCTCTCTCTCTCTCTCTCTCTCCAGATTGCTCAGCTAAGATTCCAACCTCTATGCTTGTCATTTTTCTATTGAGATGACGGTGATATGGATATTCATTTATACCTACCCGCCCTGACAGTTCCCAATACCGCTGTGAGACACAAAGGAGATCAAATCAATATTAAAATGCTTAATTGATTACACACAGTAACTGATTATCAAACTTATCAACACGGCATATCCAATTAACTTTAACCACCTATTAACGAAGCAAAACATCGATGTTACTAGAGTAGCCTTACTTCACAGTTTGACTGGTGACAATACACAATAGTCGACCGGTGACGCGATCTGACGTCGGATAAAATGTGTCAATAAGAATACATGACAAAGTCCCATGAGCATTGCAACACATACCAAAATTTGAAAATGCAAGACAATACCAAAAGCAAATAAATATTAACATTTTACATTTAACATTTTTATTAATATTTTACATTTAAACGTATTGGGGAAATGTTGGGACCGACCAGAGGCTTCGAATAATGTCTTGGCTTCGGACAACCTGTGCTTGAATAACCGAAGTTCGACTGTATACCGTTACCCATTCAAAAACGCCATTTGCGACATTGCAAAAGTAAATAAACAGATTTTATACATCATTTAAGTTAATTTTGATTTAGTTATGTCAAGCATCTAAAAACTGTAGTGTATAAAGAATGACCTTTTCTTATTTGCCTATTATAAAGAATGAGTCACAGAAATATTTGTAAGGTTATTTTAATTGAAAGATTAGGTAAGCATGAATAGTGCCATAAAACCGCGCTTACATCACGTCATTTTGTCATGTCATCTTGTGATATTGGGTGTAATGGTCATTATACTAAAACGACAATTATTTGCCTTTAATATAAGTAAGATGACGATTTCTTCCTCGCGCATTTTTATCGCTTTAATTAAAACACTCTGTCTAGAAAAGTTTTATTTTAAACATAAAGTATAAAAACAGGTATATGTCTGACCTTCATATCCTATGATTATGTTCCAACAACTTGTTATAAATTTCTTGCCATTATCCTAGTTGAGACTGGTAGGAACACTTAGAAGAAGAAATCTTCGTTACTCATTTAAAATACGGAAGCTACTGTCAAAACAGATAATAAAATTGTTATCATAATAATTCAATTAATAACATTTAACGATACATTGCTAATATAAACAATACAATATACGCTGCTGACTTATGTTTTTATACTTGTAGTTCCAGTCGCATCGAATATACACGCGTTCATTTTACTGATTCCGACATAAAACATTATTAAATCAGGTTGTTTGAAATCACGTCTTGCACGAAGCAGGGATGAGAGATTATATTTAACACAATATGCCGTAATGTGCCTATTAAGTGCCACACGGGTCTTTTTCAAAGAGGGGAAGCTCATGCACATGCAACAAATGTCCGACTTTATCTTTTTTGTATATTCCGAAAACATTTTTGATCTTATTGACACTCTACCTTAAACCACCCTAAATGTAATCCATATCGAATTTCTCTAACAGCAACTTTCACTATCTCTCGGTATTACTGCTTCATTCGATTATCAAGTGGCACAATAACAAATTGCTTTCAAGATTAAAGTCAGGTCAAGTTAACCTGTAAATGCGGGGATAATGAATGACAATGTGGTGTGCGTTAATGGTTGGAAAAAAAAAAAACTCTACAACACCGCATATCAGCTCATTTAAGACTCAAATCAAGATGTAAAATCTGCATCACTTAAATCACTTGATGTCGCCATACAACCCAATTGCTATGTATCTGTAACTACGCTTATTGTAAATTCAGTCAGCAAAAATGACAAAGAAGTTGCAAACACTGTTTTTGTCTTTCTGTTGAATTGTGTATTGTTTCCTCCATCGCATCTCCACATGAACAGGATGCTACAACCATTTACACTTCTCTGGTCATTTTTTCTTGATTCAAAAAGTTAATTTTCTTAACTATTAACGTTTTTTGTAGGTCTTCTAATCGAAATAATACCTATCTCTCTTCTAATCACTATGTGGACATGATTTTTCAATCACGTCACTACTTTCGTCATAACTTGTCAAACAAAACGTCAGTGCTTGGACACGTGAATGATGAATAGGTTTTCTTTCATTGCTTGAATTCGAGAAACCCATTAGTAAGTGCGAGGTTAGAGCTCTGTAAAACCGGTTGAAGCACCCCAGTCTGTCTATATTGCCGACTGACCGTTCCAAGGCGGTATCTGTCGGGTTTGCTCTTATTGTTGAATGACTCATCGAGGATTTGTTTTCACTTTTACATTTGGCGTGCATGTGAATACCTTGGTTCTGTGTCTTTTCAATTTTCGTATATGTTGCAATGCTCATAGGACTTTGTCTTATATGTTCTTTGATGCTGTTTTAAATTTTCAAATGTTTTGATTAACGAATAGTATTTTATCATTTTCAATTTTCTGTGTCTTCATTTTGCAGAACCTTTAGCAAAAAATCTGCTACATATAACTGATATTTGCGATAGACTTATGTCTTATCCTATTTTCCGTTATGAAACTTTAGTAGCAAAATCATGTACTAAAAATGGTATTGTTTTTAAGGAACTCGATTTTCTTGTGTTGACGACAGTGTGTGACTGTTAAATAATAATACATGTAATAATGTTTCGCGCGTAAACGTCTTCCATGGGGTAATTTCCCCATTCTTTTGTTGGGCATTGCTCGATATTTACACGCACAATAAAATCATCCTGGGATATCTTTATTAATATTTTCTGTAGTTATAAATATAACAGCAATACGGAACTATGCTACTGTTAATGTCATAATTATGTCATAATAGAAATCGTTATGTTTTCGGAGTATTCATAGTTCTTCGACAAAATTTGCTCAAAGTTACACATATTATAATCATTATGACTAAGGCCGGTAATAAAATGAAAGCGAACTTTCTGTTCCTATACTTATAATAAACATAAGTAAAACAAAAGTCAAATTAATATCTCGAACTCTACTTCAGTTTTGGGGCAATGTCCAGAGCTCACAGTGCCCGACCATATGAACGTCCCAAGAACGACAGGCTACGGTGGGGACCCGCCATTTGAGGTCACATGTCACCCGGGATACAAATTTGATACAGATTCTTTCGTCAAGAGCATTCAATGTATGACCAATAATGTGTGGAACGTTGCATTAGGCAACTGTATCCGTAAGTAAATTACCTTTTTTAAATTTATCAACTTTTGGAACGGTAATCTGTGTCAATGTTTTTTCTGATAAGCAATCTCATGTACATATAAGTCAAGACAAATCATGTAATGACCAGGCATTAGAATGTATAATGTTTATTGCTGATATTGATATTGGTAGAAGACATGTTGTAGATAAATAATCTTAATGAGGCCCACCTGGCATCGTAAATGTTTTGAGAAATTCAAGATGGCGTCCTAGATGGTCGCCACTTTTTAGAATCACCTTGGAAAGTGGGTTTTATCAAAGTATCGTTATGCTAAACAATTACAAGTCCATTTTATTTATTAATTAGCACACGGCCAAATCAAAGCTTGCCATACTGTTTCAACAAATACATAATTATTACGGTTATGGTTTTAAAACACAAAAGTAAGGATTTTAATGATACAAAATCAAACTTTATTTATTTATGTCTGCATGGGCCTTATGTTATATTATATGCTACATGATATATTGTAGACTGACTGAGTTCTAATCAGAGATATCAGCTTCAAATAATGGGAAAATTAAAATTAAATGTTAATCCCCTTTTAAGGTAAGATGTATCCACTTAGACGTTTAGAGGTTGCCCCCTCGCCTAGAATAACAAAAAATGCCACCGAAGTAGTCACTTGCTTAAAATGATTCAGAAAAACAATGGACAATGCTATTTCAGTCATTTAAAACATGTTTTGACACAGCCAATCATTGATGTAGAACTTATTCAACAAACCTTTTGTACGTGTATGCGGTAAATCCCTACTTTAACTTGGACAGTATCTCCAGTCAACAAAACGCTTAGAACGGAAACAAAGACAGTTCGTTTTAACCTAATGGAAATATGGGATTGTAGAAAATTCATAAAGCTCATGGTGGGGGTGGGGGCATGGTCTTCAGCTATGTAGACATATAACAAATCTTATCTTGATGGCTCCTGATGTTTGTGCAAATAACCTAGGGAAATTCTATGATAAATGGCAGTTACTGCGCCTCGAGGATGGTCCACTGAACGCTTGCTTAATATGATTTGACTGTGGTAAAAACTATTCTTGAACTAACAATGGATCTATTACCATGAATAATTGAGGACTGCTCATTATGTTTAATAAAATTCAGCAGCAGCTCTTCTCTTCTAGTCTGTGAATGTCCACAAACCATTTGACACAATTTGAAAAGGGGTGCATCTGAAAAAAAATTGCGAACAATTCCAGTTGCCGCGATGAAGATTTTTTTACGCGGCAGTTATTTATTGAATTGATTGTCAAGTAAAAAGCAATCCTGCCAATCAGTGCGTTTAGACAAATTCATTTTCAATCTCATCTGAAATTATGTCGGATATTCCCGGATGCCAAACCTAAAAGGTCGCCTAATTTGATTAAAGTAGCACACCTATAGAGTAACCGCGAGACAGTGTCGAAACATCACTTATTACGATTATTTCATATTTACAAAGGAAGATCAGAACGATTGTTCTGTTCAAGCTGGGCAAGCTTGACCTTTATTGTGAACGAAACTGTTCATGAGCATTTGTAGAATTAGAATCGGCATCGCCTTTGTCAGGAACGAACTGAGCTAACTGCATGTATTCCATGTACTCTAGATTCAGAATCATTAAACAGTCTATGTGAATGAAGCAGCATCAATTTGTTCGCATTTAACATGTTGTGTAAACAGTCCATATACTCGTATATGACATTCTGTTTCAATCCATTGAGTTAACAACGTTTTTTTTTCACTAATTAAATCCGATTAAGATAATGTCACTGTTGTATCCTGCAGCTTTCTTTAAAAGTTAACCGCAAACCTTGCCTAAACAGTTAATCAGTTTGTTTGTTTTATAAATTCTGTGAAAAACGATATCATTTTTTATCATTTTAGCAATTTATGCTCATCTACGCTTTTTAAAAATACAATCCACTCAACTTTAAAAGGACGCTATAGTAAAATGTCATGTGACTTATCTGATGATACTGACTGTGGCATGTGGCACTTGTGTAATATAAACATAAACATATAAATTAACAGTTAATTAACAACGCTTAATACATTTTCGTTACGGGAAACCACGTGTAATTTTGGTCGAGGAGTTCTTAATTGTGTTTAATTGACGATAATATGTATTTGAAGCTTAGCTTCACTTGTGAAAATACATACAATATGACTTGATCTAAATAAGGTTGGTATACTCAGGTTTCCGACCATAGAATTTGTACTTAACCTATCATATGTTGCTTGGTAGAGGATGCAAAGAAGTGACCTTGTGTGACTTTAGTCAGCTGATATTTTTGCAGAGGCACATTTGTAGTTTAACATTTGCAATATTTGCCTTTTTAAACAAATGGCACATGTCATATATACTTTGGATTTTAAAATTAATAATTTTATCTGTGTCACGATATATCATATCTTAAAGTATAACACAACAAACGAGTTTAAGTTGAAATAAGATGTGCTGATCCAAATGTGCCCTTTTTCATCGCGTTTATATCCGTTGCTCCTAAGGAACATTCTTCTTTCAAATGTATGTTGCCCTCTCCTGCATAAATGAAACATTTACATTTAGTGATAAATAAAAAAGGTCAAATTATGAACAAACAAGGCGACTCTGTCAGGGTCCTCATATCACTACTGTAATTAAATAAAACCACTTACTAAAAAGATAAAATATTTAACTCCAAGGGTAATGTGATATGTTTTTTTCTTATTTTTTTCTTTATAATTATCTTTGTGCAATACAGTTTCCTCAACTAAATCCAAACTAGTTCTGTTCTGCATGCATATAAACTTTACTCAAATGTGGAAACTAGATAAAAATTTATCAGACTTTAAAAGTAATATCAATGTTAAATAACTAATATTGATGCAAATTATGTAATAAGTCTGTCTTTCTAAATCCTTTACTTTCTTTCGTTTCGTTTTATTAATATGCAACAAAACACACATTGAAACACGTCCAACCCTCATAAAGAAGAAATTACATATGTGTTACTGTATACTTTCTTGTATATCGACAGCATTCGAATGTGAAACTCCAGAACAGTTGGGGGGAGCTGTGGAGACCTATATGGGTAGATTCTACCAGAACAGGACTGAGTACAATTGTATCTCCGGCCATTACATCCCAGTCAGAAAATTTGTTAACGGAAGCTCCTCGATAACCGCAATATACTCTGTTACTGTCGTGTGCAATGCAACCGCTCAATGGGAGCCGTTGGACAGCACAGTGCAACTATCATATCAGCTTTGCAAAGGTTTGTCGCATATAAAGTCATTCAAAACAATGGTAATTTTAGTATTACTTCCGTATGCCTAAAATGTTTTGTGCGTTTACTCAGATATTTGTTACTGATATGTTAAACAGAAGGATAAGGTAAAGTAAATGGTAGTGAAGCTTACGTTATATTTCAAATACTTGCAATAATTCCAAAGTTACGAGTAGTAGGATATTTTTTATTTTCATTTTCCTAACCAAACACGAAGAATATAACAGGATATTTTATTTCTAAATTGGGACCTTTTTCAACTAATAGAACTAAATGTCATATTTTCACAGCGGTCGAACAATGTTTACATGTTTATGACTTAAAATGCAATATTATTATCTCGGTAAATTTCTATGGTCACATCCTTTTAAAGCCGGGTGTTATTCTAAACATGAGTTAAGGTCAAATCTATGTACATAGTACAGTTGTTTTCACACTATATAAAATTAGGAAAATGTTAAGCAACAAGTTCTAGAACTATAGCTCACCGTCTTTAACGTGCTACATAAATTGATATTTTCAGCATAGCATACGTGGCAAACTCATTGATAGCACAGTTTATGTGATGAATAAAGAACTGCTTGGTTACGTTTTTGGAATTGTTCATTGGAGCTAGAGAGAGTAAAAGGGTCAGAAAGAAAGATAGTACGACATATGAAATTCGTGGTCCTTGACCTAATATCTATGATCTAGAGTCATTTAAGCTGTGGTCATTTTATTCTGAGACCGAGCATAAATAGAACACATCAAGTTGGTTTAATGTAATTGATATCGTGCATATTTGCGCACTCGTCTTAAAAGTTTTATATGCAATATCCATATTGTGTTTCTTATCCAAATGATCAGCAAAACGTTCTTAAAAGACAATTGTAATAGGATTAATTTACACTTTAATTATAAATTAACTTCCAAGATAACCACATGAGGAGCAAATTATATTTTTTAAAACTAAAACGTTTGTTTTTTTAAGCATGCGGGCACAAAGCAGGTTAACTTGACGGTCTGTGATTCCTGCTACTGTATTCCCAAGTCATGTAAAATTTCTACGGCTGAATTAAAGCTGTTAAACTCCATTGTGTGTATGACCCATTTTAATAGGGATTTGCTAAACGGCGATTTTTAGAGAAAGAAAACTTAGAGAAAGGAAACTTAGTTGTCGTGGATTTTAGTGTCTTTAGATGGACTTATAGAAACGGCCGGTGTAACTTTTAATTGCTTTCTTTTCGTCTGTCAGATGGTGTATATGCTAAAATAATATCACTAGGAAAGCTATGTACATTGATATTTATTCAAACATATTCAAGCATAGTGTCCCAAATCTTTGTTACGATCTACTCCTTAGAAAAGGAGTAAAGCTTCAAAATAACGTAGGCAACAGATCAATGAAAGTAGTCGATTTTCGGGATAAAGTTAAGCGACCAAACCTTAGAATGGCGCTAAGTAGCAACTGTCTTGATTATCATGTGGTTACGAAGTGACCCAGAGACCACAAATAGAACCCTGTGTGCCGCTGTTATTTTAATCATTATTATCATATAGTTATTGTTTATTGTTATTATTATTATTATTATTATTATTATTATTATTATTATTATTATTATTATTATTATTATTATTATTATTATTATTATTAATAAGTAATCAATATTATTTTATTTATATTAAAACCATTAGATTTCACTGTGAAAAAGATCTGCCAACGTAAAGACCTTTTTGAATTTCACGAAAAAATGTAAGCTTTAAGCTCACGTTTCCGGGTCTGAATTGTGATACTGAGGCGTGACCCAGAAATAATGCAGAAATCATAGCTGCACCATTGCGTATTATTTAAGGATAATATATTATTATTGGTGCATGTTATGCTAGTCGTATTGTAAATAGTAAAACACATGTCTTCGTTTAGCCGTCAGACAATACCAAATTTTCTTTAGTGTATTATATGACCAGACTAATTTAATGATAAATGATCTAACGGGTGTTATTATTGCTTTAATATCCATACAAACTGCATGTTACTGACTGTTTTTTGTGATAGATGAAATGAGCTTTATTGGATGCCTGGATCAGCAAAGCATTATACCAGTGATGATTTTCAACATTAGCAACACAACTGCCGGAAACATTATCCAAGAGTGCGTCGAGACATGTCGTAGTTCGAGCCGGTAAGTTACATTATACCCCAGCAGATAGATATGTTCCTATAACTAACAACAGTTTAAAGCCGAAAGAACACATTTAAGCAAGGGCTTATGAAGCAATAAACACCTGACCCTCGTTCTATTTATTTATTTAAAAGTACGCATGTCTCTATCAGACCAATTTAATTACCGATCGCGTGTGCATATATCTTAAATTTCTATTAAGTCAACTGTTAGACTTGTATATTCACTATGATATATTCAAGCATATTGATAAAAGCAATTGCGTACTATAGCCATTGTAATTTACAATTGAAAGTGAATAATAATAGCACAGTACCACTTTTGTTTCCAAGAAAAACTTACCAAGAAAAATATGCTCGTTTGCTTTTCGTTTTTAACCAGTTTTGCAGCGATACATGGAGGGACCTGTTTCTGTGGAGACCTAGCTGCTGTTCAGTATAAGGACAGTGCCGCCTGCACACTTCCTTGTCCCGATTACAATGCGATGACAAAAGACTCACCCGTATATTGCGGTGGGCAATTCGACCAGATCTCGGCGTACTCTACACTCCGTAATATCAATAATGACCATTAGTTTTAAGAAATGTGTAATCACCTAAAGAGTATTCTTTCAAATAACGCATTAATCACGCCTGTTTGGTGTGGTTGGCATGTATTTAAAAGCTCCCTTTTTACATTCGACTTTTCCATTTCATTACCTTTCATGTTTTAAAGTCTTAGACCTTAGAGCAATTTTAAATGCTAAGAATTACAAATATTATTCTATGTACATGCAAATTTCATGCAGTCCGATAATGACTATTTATTATTCCCTTTCGAAAAAGCACTCAACATTAAGTTTAGATTTTTTAATTAAGCTTACTTCGTATTCTATTCGAACACTCAACATAAATAACATCAGTTTTTACTTTGCGCTTATCGTCTTAAACAGGTACGTTCTTTAATTGTCTATACATCGTATTGTGTCAGTAGCCATTGATTATTATAAAACGTGTTTTGGTTGAGTATATGTATACACTTTTGTACGATTATTTTTGTTTAATCTATATCTACAGGTGTGTGTAGCAATCGTCAATAAAATTAGTACTTTTCCCCTTTCTTACTTTACCTAGAGGGTTGTTACGATGACTTAGACTTGTACGCCAACAACTCAACAGTCAACATTACGGTTGGGGATTCCATGATCACGTGCATTGAGCTGTGCCGAGGACAGGGTTTTATATTGGCTGGGTACAGCCAGACAGGAGCATGCCTTTGTGACGATGATTACCTTCAAACAGCAGTCCAGGAGTCCACGAGGCTAGATGATTTTAAATGCAATTTCATTCCTGATGTAACAACTGTATTTCACCTCGGTAAGAAAATACACGAGCCAAACCCATTACGATTCTGAGACTGCATTTTGTAACGCTCTCTAACGGTTACCCATCTACCTGCCATGATAACCGTTGCTTAAACGCGCAAGTTTGGAAGCCGCTAAAATCGCAAAGCTTAAGAAATAAACAAGAAGCGAGGCTGCCTAGAAGGGGTTATATTTCTACCTCAGCGGTCGTTAAAATTTTAACAATCTCAATATTATTGAAACAACTCTGAAATAGACGCGACCTGGATGTAATTATTAAGCAGTAGAACGGTACTATACGACTCGGCGAATAAGCAACAGGACCAATGCAATTTAGTAATTCTATTTTTTTTTATACATGGAGATAGACCAATATACAAAATATTTGTCAAGTCGTCCATGTTAATGTATAAAAAACAGTATGTCTGTTTATATTGTGTTTCTTAAAGCAATGAGACAGGATTATATATGTTTACAATTGAGATATATATCTGTTGTGTTGTAATGTATTTCTTTGCATTCCTGAAGGGACAGGATATCAAGCATAGAAATGTTAAAAGATAAATGTATTATCAACCTAAGCAGCATTTGATCTGAAACCGATTCATTTAACATGTCTTAGAGCATCATAATGATGTGAACATTGGAGCGCTCCACAAACCAGGTTTAAGCACCCCAGTCGGCCGACTGACCATTCCAAGGCGATAACTGATGTTGTTTTTTTCTTTTTGTGTGTTATGTCTCGTCTCTGTGTTTTTGTCACATTTATATTTACCATGTTTGCCTTTGTCTACAGGTAAATAAAATTTAAATATCTGTAGACATTTTGATAGGACCTTTTTTATTTACCTATAACATAGAACATAAAGTTTGGAATATTTTTGCATTTATTGTGTCTATATGGATAACATACGCTACTGTTTGAAAAACAACGGCTGTCCACTGCACTAAAAAGGCAATGTTAAGACAGGACATAAAACTTTGGTGACAAATATGTGACCTAATCTAACAAGCCACATGTTTACATTCTGTCTCAGCTTACTCTTTTCATTAAATGACTCGTCACAAATTTGTTTTTGATTTTCACTTGGCTTGCATGTAAAATACCTTTGTCCTTTGCCTTTTCGGAGTTTGGTATATGTTGCAATGCTCAGGACTTTTTATATATTCTTATAAAAAAGTGATTTTTTTTCTCTTTTTTGTCGTGTATTGTTAGATTTACAAGGTTCGGACAATGGTCTTTTGAAGTTTGATTTAAGCTCAAATAGACTTCCTCACATGCATTGTTTTAACTTCTACATTCTTATTTTTAACTGGTCTGTGTATGTAGAAACTATTTTTGCAACAAACAATTCTAATTACATGTATAATAGTAGCTCTGAGAAACAGACACTAGTGTTTAACTTAATATGCTGCTGCCCCGTAGAGAATTTGATCTAACATGACGTGGACAACTTTTAATCATAAAATACGTATAACAATAAAAATAATAAACAAAGGTAGTATTTTGTGCAGAAATTGAATTCTTCAAAAATGGTTCAAAATTATCATTCCAATATGAAGAGTTTTTGTATAGATATATTTTCATTGTTGTATATTTAGTAATGTAATGGCCACATGCTATGTCTGTTAATTTATGATCATAGTGATCTTCAATATTCTTATATCTTTACGAATTCCGACATGGGCTTCGTCAATTTCAATAATCATAGTACATTTTGTTCCTCATTTTCTTCAGCTATGTATGAACTAGAAGCGGAAACGTGTGACGACTTGTTTGAAAAGAAAATTAGAACTCACGCAAAGTACACACTTATTAACCCTCTGCGGACCGAATATTGCTATTTCAAAGGCAAGTCATCATCATCATCATCATCATCATCATCATCATCATCATCATCATCATCATCATCATCATCATCACCATTATCATCATCATCATTTTCTTCATCATCATCATCATCATAATCATCATCATCATTTTCATCATTATTATCATCATCATCGTGATTATCATCATCATCATCATCATCAACATCATCATTATTATTATTATTATTATTATTATTATTATTATTATTATTATTATTATTATTATTATCGACAACAGCAGCAGCAACTTAGGAGCTTGTTAGTATCTGTTAATGTACAATATTCTGTTAATTATTTTGATTCACGTTGCAACCTGAACTGGCATTAACGTTGAGGGTTTTTTTAATGTCGAATTTTGTAAAGTTGCCGATTTGACAAAGGTTCAATTCTTTGGGGGAGAAAATGTCATTTAGGAGTATCAGAGAATAAAACATGATAAATATATTTTAACACCGCAGCACAGGACATTTACATTTTATGGAAAACTCCTAAATTCTGTTGAAAAATTATGCCGTCGGTTTTCAGTTTGTGTGTGTAGGTGGGTGACAACGTGCTGTTGTTTCAGCTTTACCTGCCTCCATCACTGTTGTTAATATTCGCAGTATGGCTTTGCTACTAATACTTCTGGCGCTTATTTGTAAACGCGTTACATTTTCAGATGGCACAATATGTGATCCAGACTGGGTAGGCTCCAAAGGTTATTGCTATTACTTTCTGACTCCATCATCGGAAGTGCTAGATTTCACCTCTGCCCGGGAATTCTGTCGGGAAAAGGATGCCGAACTACTGTCCATCATGAATGCTGAAGAATTGGCGTTTCTTAATAAAACCGTGTTTGGTAGGTAAAACACAAAAGGACAATCTTCTTAAAGTCATACGGTTTTTAGTAGTCACATTTGTTATTTCTTAATATCTAATTGAATCATTATTAATGTTAATGGCTATATGCCTGCTATATTGCTATCAAGTCACTTAAATATAAGCACTGAGAGTCAATTATAGTATGCTGTGTCTTTTTGATAAATTAAATTTTGACATCAAAACTATGTTTAAAATAATCAATACTATGATTGCACCAATTCTCTTATATAACTCAGACGTATAGGAATTTTATTGCAAAGAAATAGACTCTCTACATCTTTGCTTTTGCAAATATCTACTTGGAGTAAAAACACTGACAAATACCTCAATGATCTATGGTGAATTCAGGCGTTTTACCATGAGTCTTATTTGCAAAGAAAGGCCAAATTCTGTTGGCTGAAATACTCAACAGTGAAACATATCCCTTATACACTCTTGTTACGTTTATCAGCATAAGTTAGTTCCAGGTAACTGTTGGTCTACTAAGATACACTCTATCATCAATCACCTAGGATTTTCATACCTATGTACAGTAACTCATCCTCCACATGTTTATTACACAATTATGTTATTGAGAAAAAAAAAACATTGCGTGACAAATATATTTAAGATTAGAGAGCTTCTATTTCAAATAGACCAAGATGTATATATTATTCAAAATATAAAGTTGAATTTTGTTTAGAAGATTATCTTAAGCTTATTCAAAATGAAAAGTTCCGTAAGCAACTCTGTTGCTTCACCAAGCTTACATTTCTTTAGAAATAGAAACAGGTAGGTTCAATAACGTTCCTCGTGAAAATAGAATTTGTAAACTATGCAACATGAAACAAATCGAATGAGAGTATCATTTTCTTATGTGTTGTCCCAAATATAATGACATTAGAATTAAATATTTAGGCCATACACCTTGAATAAATTTACAAAAATCATGTCTTATACAGATGAATTAAAATTGTTAAACTTGTCAAGTTTTGTGATGCATGCTTTTGAAATTAGAAAAACATTTCTCAATACAGCTTGAGAACATTCTTTCCAAATATCACTTCAATAATACACGTTGCAGATTATTTCTTATTAATTATCTGACGTGTTTTGGTAAAGGTCTAATGATACCCTGCCATTGATAACTGTTTCTATTGTCCCTTTTTCTTAAATTTCTGTTCTTTGTTATATGCTTTGTACTTCTAAATGCGTCTAATTGCAATGCTTATACAAATACTTTAAACCTTTACCGGATCACAATTAAGGCGTTAACTGAATAACCGGATATCGCAAGTGTGTCCGGTAAGCAATAGGCTATCCGGTTAACCGTATAGAATGTAGCTAACTTTAAATAAAATTATCAAACATCCGACTTCGCAAATTTGATTTCCGAATCTATCATTCTGTGTCTTCTCAATAAAATAGTCACGAACAACCACTTCCCCCACCCCACCCCTTTCTGTGTCTGGTTATTATTTGGGAAATTATCTAGTCCAATTAAGTATAACAATCGCTATATATCTCTACAAATCTGGGTTATGTGCCAATCATAACAGCGTGTAAATGATGTAACAGTTCAATTAAGAATACCGTTTTAATGCATTTAATTAAGTTCTTTTCAAATTAGGACGTAAACTTTACCTTAACAAACATGAAGTCAGCTTCTAGCTATCATCTATATAGCCTTTCTTCTTCTCTAGCAGGTACATGTACCACTAAACACAGTGATATCAACGATTTTCGGTAAACGAGCTTCTGCTCCCAATGTGACTCTAGAGAGAAACACTTACCTAAAATTCTTGGATATTACACGTTACTGACAGCGAGTGGTTAAAACTGAAGTATGTCATAACAAATATGGGGGGACAACAATTGCCTTTTCATTTTAGCAGGGGGGGGGGGAGGGTGCGGCGGGGCGGGGGCGGGGGGGGGTCAAACGGGGTCCGGACAATTCTCCGTCCAGACATTTCTCCGTTCGGGAAATTTGCACAGGCGGACAATTCTCCGTTAATGAGTTTGCACACCCGTACAAATCTCCGTTCATATTTTACCAAAGTCTTTCACCATTTGTTAAACAAAGCGAATTATTATTCGCTCATGATAACAAACTGTTTTATAATTTCATTATTGACTTTAAAGTATATGAATTTGAGAAAAGACGTAAATTTCCTATGTTTTTTTTTTCATTTCATTATTGTCTTTAAAGTAAAGTATATAAACTTTAGAAAAGACGTACATTTTGCGTGTATTTATTTCCCACAGGTACCGTACATATTTTAAAGTGTTTTTCCTGTATATGTACGCGAGGAAAGAAGTTAAGAATTCAGAATATGTTATGTTGTATCAATACAGATATGTACAGATATTGTATTTAACGTGAACGCATATGAACATCACATTTATGCAATCCGGCCTTAATATTTGATAGGGGGCAAACGTTCGCGAAAAGGGCATCACCAGATAAATTTTAACGAATATGTTTTTTTATATTAGACCATTAGTTTTTTCGGTTGGACATTCATAATGAGGAGTTTAATCCACGTTCTTATAAAGGACGTGTAAACTACACATGTAACACCAACGTGCGAGTTTGATGCATTATCAATTAGAATTAGGATCAATGATAATTATGAAAGTCTGGTACCTCTTTATAATACTTTTATTCACTTACGAATTTAAATTTAAAATATCTTTGTGAGAACCATATAAAAACCCAAATGATTTACAAATATATTGAAAACTTGATAATAATAAAAAAACAACAGCAACAACAACAAAACCGCACATACTGTGGTCTATGATGTGCGTTATTAAAAAGGGAATATTCGTTGTCAGTGTCATTCAAAAGACACACGTAAAGGGAAATTATTTTAGTATTGCTTAGAGCTCTGTTAAACCGGTTTAAGCACCCCACTCGTTCCATATTGCCGACTGACCGTTCCAAGGCGGTAACTGTCGGGTTTGGTCTTTTCGTTAAATGACTCATCACAAATTTGCTCTTACTTTTCGCTCGGCTTGCATGTAAAATACCTGTGTTCTGTGCCTTTTCGGAGTTTGGTATATGTTGCAATGCTCATAGGACTTTGTCATATATTCTTATTCATGACCACAACAATGTTACTTGTGCAGTGTAGCGGTCGTAAAAAATCTGCCCGTGCATGTAATCTATTTTGTCATTTAATTCATCCTATAAGGATTGTTACGTGTACTTCCTTTGATGGACATTTAACTTCAATTCCATTTTCACATGAACAGGATGCTACAACCATTTATTCCTCTCTGGTCATGTTTGTTCATAATTCAGAAAGTCAATTTTATTTATAGCCAACCATTTTTGTGTACTTTTTCAAATCGAAATAATACCATATTCTTATTTAAACACTATGTCAGTATGTGAACATTATTTTTCAATGACGTCACTACTTTCGTCATAACTTATAGAAAATATAAGCGCATGGACATTTTGTTTTCAAATAGATCGTTTTTCTTTTTATTGCTTGCATTTGAGAAACTCGTCAGGAAGTGCGAGGTTAGAGCTCTGTAAAATCTGTTTAAGCACCCCAGGCGTTCCATATTGCCGACTGACCGTTCCAAGGCGGTAACTGTCGGGTGTGCTCGTTTCGTTAAATGACTCATCAAAAATTTGTTCTTACTTTTCGCTCGGGTTGCATGTGAAATACCTGTTACAATTCTCATAGGACTGTGTCATATATTCTTATTAGAAAGGCGTAAAAATCGACAATTCCAAATATGAACGCGAATGCAAGCAAATGAAGAAAGTTCATTCTCGTTCATCCGCCCTTCTCGTTTTGATAGCGCGTGTTCAGCGTTCTTTCAGCGAGCGTGGTGCGTCCGTTTGGTAACAATTTAGATTTGCACCCCTGTATATATTTTATTTACTCAGCTCGCATCTAAACATCGACGATTTGGTGATATTTTCTCTGTTTAAGTTAACCTATTACCTAAATTGCACTTAGCCTCTGTTAACGTCTTGTCGAGTTTATGACTGTATTATACAGGGTTCGGTGATTATACCAGGTAAGTTTCTTGTGTTCGTCGAACTCTTTTGAGGATGCCTTTCTATCTTAGTATCGTCCAAACTAAGCGACAGTCAGAAATAATTCTGATTGACTACCCTATAATATGTTCTCTCTCTCTCGCTCTCTCTCTCTCTCTCTCCCTCTGTGTCCCCCTGTGTCTCTGTCCCTCTCATACATATAAATAGACATAATAAGATCACAACATAAAACGAACTCATCATTTACATGTTTTATCACTGTACAGTGCTTTTTTGTAAGCATTATAATTGTACAAACTGTACACTATTATCAAGATGTATTTGAGGGGGGTACGAACAATTCTCAGTCCGGACATTTCTCAGTTAGTGAAATTTGCAGGGTCGGACAATGTTGGTTGTTTTGCAGGGTCGGGTATAGGTTTGTGATATAATAGTAATAAAACAATTAACGCAAATAAATATTATCTATGACTTATATTCGACAGATTTCGAAAAAGATGACGCTTATCGTCCAGAGTCTTGTCTACCTGAAGATCTCGTATGGTGGCTCGGGGCAGTGGACAGTCGCCAATCTGGTGTATACACCTGGCTCGACGGAAATCTGCTCACATACAATATCTTTTCACCTGGTGAACCGAACGTAGAGCAAGGACTATTTGCCTCGGGGACTGGCGGGTTCGCATGTAATTCAGCGATACAATCGTCCTACAAGAAGCGTGTGTTGTGCAAGAAACGATCAGGTAAACACCTACACAATATTCATGGTGTTATCGATACTGTTTGGATGTATATCGCTTTTAGCTGATGTAACTCTATAACTTACATTAAAAATCTTAGAAATACTTTTGAAAAAAAAAATGATAAAAAGTTTCATTTCATTGCTCAGATAAAAACGATAAAATCAACAGCAAGATGCGTTCAGGGCTCAGGGCTAAAGTTTGAAATGAGGAAATGTGGCTTTTTAAGTTAAATAATTAGTTTTTAAAAGTATTACAATGATTGTGGTGTGTGCAGAGAATATACGCGCAATCGCGAACTCCATCTGGTGTATGAATGGACTATATATAAAACAAGAAAGATATATTTATACGCGAGCAATAGAAAATGCTTAATAGTATTTTCTAGTCAAACATAATAATCTGTTATGTTCAAAATGGACACAATCTTGACCTTTTCTAGCCATTTGTTATATTATCAAAACAAATAATTAGATCATATCGGGTTTTATTTTTACCGATTCTTAGAAAATTGTTAAATGAGTCATCTAGAAAAGGAACTATAATAAATTACAACTTTTTCAGAATCGGTCAATTGTATCAATTCAACGGACGCAAACGCGAACACTGTAGCATCTTTCACGCGAAATAGCATGACCCTCTCTATGTGTACGGAGATCTGCAAGGGCCAGCAGACGACCTTCCTGCTTGTAAGGAACAACTCCTGCCTCTGTATGAACACCCTACCCCACGGCTCAACTAACCTCACTATGAAACACTGCAACCAAGCGTGTCCTGGTGACCCGTACCAGTTCTGTGGGGACACAGACGCCAACCTTTATACCGTCAGAAAGGGTAAGGGTAAATGTCCATACATTAAGTACATAAGCTCATCTTTCCTTTGATGTTATTTCATAATGTTACCACTGCAATTACTGTTTATTTATTTATTTGACCTTATGCTTGTTCCTCACTTGTTGATACGCTGCCTATGTTTATGTTCTCACTATATCATGTCTCTTAATCTCGTTGATTTTAAACTGTTGTTTAATGTTGAGATCCTTACATGATTATGCATTCATTTAAAATAGTGTCTCTTAGTAAAAAAGGTCAGACCTTTGGAATGTTTTATTGTTTGTTGATTGTCGGAGCGTTTCTTAAATGTTTTTTCAAGTCAATTTCTGGTTGTCTATTGTTATTACTTGTTTCATTGTTATGTTTATTGTTATTGTTATTATTATTATTATTATTATTATTATTATTATTATTATTATTATTATTATTATTATTATATCCAAGAAAACAAAAGAAGTAAGTATGTTATTTCTACGTCCTAATAATTTAACACTTCCTCTCTCGATGACTACTGCTTGAGCTGTACTTGACATTTGCTCTTGACGCTTAAACACCAATGCTGTCTTTCACTTAAAATAAATATTCTAAAAGTTCAAGTTACGCCTGTAATTGAAACTTTAAAATATACGATAAGTCAGCCTGATTTTGGTAAGAAATAATCTAGAAAGATTTCAGATTGCCATTGTGCGCCTTAATATTGACCGTCGAAAAAGTTCGTATCTTGGTCTTGCACAATACATAATAAATAACATGAATTGTGGACTTTGTTATCAAAGTAATGAACTGCTTTCTAAAAATGTATACCAATAATGTAACCGCTCGTCTTCAATGTCGCCATTGCTTTGTTATCTCATATGTTGAATGGCGAGACTTTCCTATTAGGCCCGATGTGCTGCGATTTTATTATTCTGTTATTTAATATGTTCTCTACTTCTACTGCTCACTTACCTCCCATTTGATTTTATTGTTTTGATACTGTAATATGTTCAGTGGATGACCTTCCTTCTGCTCGGTCGTGCAAGGAACTTCAGTTACTCGAAATTGGAGAAGGAAACTTTTTGATAAATAATCAAGTAACCTCCTGCGGGAAATTGGGTAAGCCACCACTTATCTTTTTAGTAACTATATCATAACTATAACAATGCTTTATTCTACAATCACCTAGATTCAAACAAAAACAATGCTTAATCCTTCCATCAACTCGGTCTAACTATAACAATGCTTTGTCCTACCATTACCTCGGTCTAGCTATAACAATGCTTTGTCCTACCATTACATCAGTATAGCTATAACAATGCTTTGTCCTACCATAACCTCGGTCGAGCTATAACAATGCTTAACCCTACCATCACCTCGGTCGAGCTATAACAATGCTTAACCCTACCATCACCTCGGTCGAGCTATAACAATGCTTTATCCTACCATTACCTAGATTCAAACTAAAACATTGCTAAATCCTTCAATCAACTCGGTCTAACTATAATAATGCTTAAACCTACAATTTTTAAAATTTCCACAGATATTTATTTTTTTCTACCTGTAGACAATGGCAAGCAAGGTAAATGTAAATGTGACAAAAACACAGAGACGAGACATAACACACAAAAAGAAAAACCATCAGTTACCGCCTTGGAACGGTCAGTCGGCAAAAGGGCCGACACATTTAAATCTCTATTAACTCTGGATCACACCATCTATTGTTTAGTTCGAGTTTGCTGACAGATGATGTACCATTGATTTTTCATTTACTTAAGCTATAAGTAAGTTCCAAATAATTACTTGTGTTAAGGATCGTATTTCATTATTAGTAGTTGTCCATGTGGTAGTAGGCGCGTGTTGATGAGAACAAATCAACCGCAACACCAATTCCATTTTCAGACTTTTTTGAATTTATAAAAAGAAAAAAACACAACTTTTGACAATGCTTTTTGTAATGAAATGGTAAGATGACTTGAAATTTAGGTCGGTGTCGAACAAAGAAAAGGTTTTCACACCCGGTACAAATGGAAGCTTTTAGAAGCACTGTTTGAGGGGTGTATGTTTCATCTTGTCCACGATTACAGGTGCGCCAACAGTGTTCAAAATTATAATGTAGTAAGTCAAATGCACACCGCAGTGAAAGTCTAAAAGCAGGCAAGTTTTCAGCTGCATATAAACACCTCTTCTCAAGTATAAATTAAATATAAAAACAAAAGTTACATCAGAGCTACTTGACACCAGATAATAGAAACTATTTTATAAAGAAAATCTATATATTTTTGCATTTTAGCTTGAGTCAGGTCTAAGATAAATGCTCACGTACATCGTACCGGATTCGACCAATATAAACTTAGTTTGAAATTAACTACTACCTCAAACGTCCCTGTAATCTAAATATAAAAATACACCATTCCTCTCCGAACGCGTGCGATAGGTATAGACTGAGATGCCGAGATGATACGATTGACCTAACTAGCCAAACCGAATAACGTTTGCATGCATTGTACATGTTAAAGGGTTTTGATATAATTCAAGCATTTAATCTTTAATTATAAAGCACATCTGTAACTCGATCTGCATGCCAAGTTTTCGTTACTTGTATAGCTACATATTATTGTTATAGTGTTTATCAAATGCAGAGCTATTACATCATACAAGTAGCCTCAACTAACATAAATATGTCAAAATTTGTTGCATTTTCATTTACCCTATTTGCCTTTGTTTATAGGTACTTTAGATTTAAATATCTGTGGTTAAATTGATAGAACCATTTCTTATTTACCTATTCAAAGATAAAGGGAATTTTTGTGCTTTTACTCGAAAACGAACACAAACAAATGCATCATCAAACTTGACAAATTAAAATTACAAACATTTTTCTTTACATTTAAATACAAGAAAAACTTAACATTACCTAATTGAGGTCAAAATGCTTGCTAATAACGGCAACGGTCGCAAGAAACATTTCGCAGGATGTGCAAACATAATAAAATGTCATAAGTATGTTGAACCTATAAAACCGTCAAAGGAAGTTCTGTTTAATTTTTTTTCAATGTGATCCATTTAACCATCTCCGGATGATTTTGAAAATTATTGTATTTGTACGTTTCTATGTATTTATCAGGGGTTATTTTCGGGTAAAAGTTTGCTCGTTAGTATTATTATACAGATATGTTAAAATAAGTGTTGTGTATAGCTATTTCTCTGCTTATATTTTTGTCAACACAGATTGTCCATATTCATTCATATCAATTGATGGAAGCAGTTGTTACAAGTTTAATTCTGCATATTCTTACGGAATCGACACGGTGAGGAAGTGTGGGCAATGGGATGCGTACGCCGTTGTCATAGAAGATGACAAAGAATTTCAGGATATTGTCACGTCTGTGTCTAATATAGGTAAGTTAATTAAATCGTTGAAATTTTATTTTAAATTCGTAGTTTCTTAAATCACAATAGTATAGGGAAGTTTGCCATCAATCTGGAATTTTGCATCAGTATATATTAAGGATAACTCCTATACATTGCTACCTCAAATACAATATATACAGCCTAGGTACATATAATTGTCTTTGACTGCCAGGCCGGTTGTTTATTAGGCAATATTGACTTTCTACGAAAGAAACACCTAGATGAATTGTACAGCTATATAAGGTTACAGAAACTGTCAGTGATAAATCATACCTTTTATCAAAGCCTGTCAAATTGCTTGATTTTTCTGTGTCCCCTGCAACTGTAAACAGTTGGTTAAGCGAACACAACTGCAAATCTACCAAAAGAGTTGACTCATCAATAATAATAAATTCAGAATCTTACAAGAATCAAAATGTAATACACTGGACTTACTCTTGTTGAAAACAATTATGCAAAAAGATTCACTGTATCATAAAATGCTGCCAACGCGTGTGAATGCCGTTAATGAATTCACCGAAAAGATATGAGAAAATGTTTTGCTTAACTGCTCTCAATCAGTGTTTTATATTATTTTATCTTCACGTGAAGTGATTTTTTAAAACTCTGTGTTTATATTAAAAGTCACATTTCTCTACGTATTAGTATATTTCATTTAATTTCTTGATTTGACTGTCCATCTTTCTTTTTGGTGGAAATCATGAGCTTATTAAAAGAATTGTTAAACCTTGAGTTCCTTCTCTATCACAGTTTTAAATGGTATCTGGTTTAAGCTTAACTGAGAATATGCTAGCCATTGAAAATGAAAAAAATACAAGACGATGTAATGAAAGCAAACATGAAAAATTGTTATTTGTGGGGGAATTGCAAGAGGGACATTTTTATAGCCATCGATTTCTCTACCGACTTCGCCAAGGCGATTATGTTCGTGGGTATTAATTGCAGTTTTATAAAGAGACAGTTACGGTGCTGATTTTCTCAGTTCAAATGCTAAATCATTCGCTCTTTGTGTCAGTCGTATGTGCCATATACTGTTTTGTTCTGTGACACAATGTTTAATGAGGTTATGTTTGGTTCTAAAGCATTATAAAACTAACCTTTAAATTTACCAGTAGATTTAATACGAACAACGCCATTTAATACAAGAGAAGCTTTAATATGTTAAGACACATACATATGATCAATAGTGACTAGAAAAACACAATCTTCAAAAGTTTCATGTCACATATAGAAAAAGCTGTAAAACTAAGCATTTCAAATACTATCAGAACGAATCTGAAACCTCGTGATATGCCTGAGATACATCATATATAGATGCATTTACCATATGACAAATAATTGTTTTTAATTTGCACCATATTACAACAGTTAACCAAAACGGATTAGTTACCTTGGGTGCAAGATTAATAGAAAAATGCACATTTTTGCTCGATTATACTCAAATTACAATGTTTTAGTAACTTTTTCTAAAATAACAAAGCAATGCACGCAATCCCTCTAAGAAATTGTCACTAAAAAGTCCTGGTACTTCATTTAAATAAATAATACTACCTTGGACTTGTTATACGTTCATCTTATCCTTTGTTTAATAAAGTAATTACACGTTATTTTGCTGTTTATTCCACCAGCTCTCTATAGTGGAATTACCGAGTGGAGACTCGGTCTTACTGCAGTCTCGACCAACTACGGCCACTACCGTTGGGCAAATGGCCGCCCGAATGTTGACCCAAAGTGGTCAATCGCCGGGGCTAACTCTGGTCCTTATTTGGCCTTTAATCCTGGGAACAGCGCGACATGGTTCGGTGTGCAACCTAACTACTATTACTACAATCCCATCTGTGAAAGGGGGGCAGGTATATATGCCACGTTCTGTTTTCTTTCTTTTTGTAATTTTGATTCTCAAAAAGCAGAAGAAAGGCTATAATAAATAAAAGAAATCGTGTTGCTTTGGTGACAAACATACAAATAGGAAATGCAAGGCGAGTGTTTGCTTTTAATGCTACAATGTACTTGGGTATGCCGTATGCTACGATGATACTCTAGTGTCTTTGGAGTCTCTGTTCAATTGTAATTCAACCAGTTTTACTTTATGGCAGATTAATGTATATAATCGTCAATTTTCAAAGTATCTTCAAAACATCATCAGAAGTGTGTACAACGTATCGGTATTATGAATTTATGCTTATCGCATCCTGCAACCATAATTTATTTACTTAACATTTACAAACAAATTCTCTTTTTGTTCGGCCACCGTGTTAACCCATGTAAATGAATGTCGAGACCTTATAACTGGCTTCATTACTTGCGGTTTAATATTTTTGTTAGGTGTCTCAGCTACCGAAAACGTTAATTTAAAAGAAAATTACACCCCGAAATAATTTGGGGGTGTACTTAAACTCGGCTGTCTGTCTTTCTTTTTTTGCCCGGAGACACACATTTGGCCTGGTTTCTCCTATTCTTTTAACTTCACCATTATCGTAGCAGGAGTTATTCACAACTTTTTCAAAGATATTGATATTTAATACTGATAAATTGAGATTATAAATACTAGAGAATATCTACAAAAACAAAGCGGCTTGGGGATATTTGTTAGTTCTTGTCGTACGTTTAATATAACCTCTCAATAAGGGGTTTTAAAGCTCTGTAAAACCGGTTTAAGCACCCCAGTCGGTCCATATTGCCGACTGACCGTTCCAAGGCGGTAACTGTCGGGTTTGCTCATTTCCTTAAATGACTCATCACAAATTTGTTCTTACTTTCCGCTTGGCTTGCATGTGAAATACCTTTGTTCTGTGCCTTTTCGGAGTTTGGTATATGTTGCAATTCTCAAAGGACTTTGTCATATATTCTTATTCATGATCACAACAATGTTACTTGTGCAGTGTGGCGGTCGTAAAAAATCTCCCCGTGCATGTAATCTATGTTGTCATTTAATTCATCCTATAAGGATTGTTACGTGTATTTCCTTTGATGGACATTGAACTTTGGTTCTTCAATTCAATCTTCACATGAACAGGATGCTACAACCATTTATTCGCCTCTGGTCATGTTTGTTCATGATTCAGAAAGTTAGTTTTATTTGTGGTCAACCATTTTGTGTTGTTTTTCAAATCGAAATAATACCATATTCCTTTTCTGAACACTATGTGGACATTATTTTTCGATGACGTCACTACTTCCGTCATAACGTATAGAAAATATCAGCGCATGGACATTTTGTTTGAATAGATAGTTTTTCTTTTCGTTGCTTGCATTTGAGAAACTCGTCAGGAAGTGCGAGGTTAGAGCTCTGTAAAACCGGTTTAAGCACCCCAGTCGGTCCATATTGCCGACTGACCGTTCCAAGGCGGTAACTGTCGGGTTTGCTCATTTCCTTAAATGACTCATCACAAATTTGTTCTTACTTTCCGCTTGGCTTGCATGTGAAATACCTTTGTTCTGTGCCTTTTCGGAGTTTGGTATATGTTGCAATACTCATAGGACTTTGTCATATATTCTTATTCATGATCACAACAATGTTACTTGTGCAGTGTGGCGGTCGTAAAAAATCTCCCCGTGCATGTAATCTATGTTGTCATTTAATTCATCCTATAAGGATTGTTACGTGTATTTCCTTTGATGGACATTGAACTTTGGTTCTTCAATTCAATCTTCACATGAACAGGATGCTACAACCATTTATTCGCCTCTGGTCATGTTTGTTCATGATTCAGAAAGTTAATTTTATTTGTGGTCAACCATTTTGTGTTGTTTTTCAAATCGAAATAATACCATATTCCTTTTCTGAACACTATGTGGACATTATTTTTCGATGACGTCACTACTTCCGTCATAACGTATAGAAAATATCAGCGCATGGACATTTTGTTTGAATAGATAGTTTTTCTTTTCGTTGCTTGCATTTGAGAAACTCGTCAGGAAGTGCGAGGTTAGAGCTCTGTAAAACCGGTTTAAGCACCCCAGTCGGTCCATATTGCCGACTGACCGTTCCAAGGCGGTAACTGTCGGGTTTGCTCATTTCCTTAAATGACTCATCACAAATTTGTTCTTACTTTCCGCTTGGCTTGCATGTGAAATACCTTTGTTCTGTGCCTTTTCGGAGTTTGGTATATGTTGCAATACTCATAGGACTTTGTCATATATTCTTATTCATGATCACAACAATGTTACTTGTGCAGTGTGGCGGTCGTAAAAAATCTCCCCGTGCATGTAATCTATGTTGTCATTTAATTCATCCTATAAGGATTGTTACGTGTATTTCCTTTGATGGACATTGAACTTTGGTTCTTCAATTCAATCTTCACATGAACAGGATGCTACAACCATTTATTCGCCTCTGGTCATGTTTGTTCATGATTCAGAAAGTTAATTTTATTTGTGGTCAACCATTTTGTGTTGTTTTTCAAATCGAAATAATACCATATTCCTTTTCTGAACACTATGTGGACATTATTTTTCGATGACGTCACTACTTCCGTCATAACGTATAGAAAATATCAGCGCATGGACATTTTGTTTGAATAGATAGTTTTTCTTTTCGTTGCTTGCATTTGAGAAACTCGTCAGGAAGTGCGAGGTTAGAGCTCTGTAAAACCGGTTTAAGCACCCCAGTCGGTCCATATTGCCGACTGACCGTTCCAAGGCGGTAACTGTCGGGTTTGCTCATTTCCTTAAATGACTCATCACAAATTTGTTCTTACTTTCCGCTTGGCTTGCATGTGAAATACCTTTGTTCTGTGCCTTTTCGGAGTTTGGTATATGTTGCAATACTCATAGGACTTTGTCATATATTCTTATTCATGATCACAACAATGTTACTTGTGCAGTGTGGCGGTCGTAAAAAATCTCCCCGTGCATGTAATCTATGTTGTCATTTAATTCATCCTATAAGGATTGTTACGTGTATTTCCTTTGATGGACATTGAACTTTGGTTCTTCAATTCAATCTTCACATGAACAGGATGCTACAACCATTTATTCGCCTCTGGTCATGTTTGTTCATGATTCAGAAAGTTAATTTTATTTGTGGTCAACCATTTTGTGTTGTTTTTCAAATCGAAATAATACCATATTCCTTTTCTGAACACTATGTGGACATTATTTTTCGATGACGTCACTACTTCCGTCATAACGTATAGAAAATATCAGCGCATGGACATTTTGTTTGAATAGATAGTTTTTCTTTTCGTTGCTTGCATTTGAGAAACTCGTCAGGAAGTGCGAGGTTAGAGCTCTGTAAAACCGGTTTAAGCACCCCAGTCGGTCCATATTGCCGACTGACCGTTCCAAGGCGGTAACTGTCGGGTTTGCTCATTTCCTTAAATGACTCATCACAAATTTGTTCTTACTTTCCGCTTGGCTTGCATGTGAAATACCTTTGTTCTGTGCCTTTTCGGAGTTTGGTATATGTTGCAATACTCATAGGACTTTGTCATATATTCTTATTAAAGCGAATAAAATATGTATATTTATTTCAGAATATTTGGGCTGTTGGCAGACCGATGTGGGGCCAGTGATCGTAGACTATGACTACATGACAATTCAACTCTGTGTTGAAACATGTCGTGTTGGCGGACACAAGTTTGCTTTGCTTGGCAAGGCTAGCTGTGCATGCTCGTCTAAAGAGTTGGATGTGCAATTTAAATCAACCGGAAGTTGTCAAGAGTCTTGCACCGGTCAGTCCAATCAATTATGCGGCGGAACTGGAAACTTCCTTTCGGTTTACAATGTGTGTAAGTACACGTAGGTTGCTGCAGTGTTTGATGTGGGGTTCTGCTTCGCGGCTCGGGGTCGCATATTTGGTCCTTGATTAAGATATTCTATAGTCTCCTCTTTTACTTCCCTAAGGCGAGTTCATTCAATGTTGCAACATGTTCTATAATTCTCAACGACGAAAGTTCTTATTATTATGGATGTGAGATTTCCTCATTTCATTAGCAAACGAGTGGAATCAATATTACCTGCCTTCTTTGAGGGGTTTACGTTGTTTCATTTAAACCAGTGATGTCGTTGAAGTAGTTCGTGCGTACCGGCAAACAAATATCATGCAACACATAGTAGCAAAAATGTATATTTAATGGATATGTCAATTGAATATTAAGCCTGCTAAGCACGCAGTAATAATGGTCTCTATTTTAAGTGTTGACATAAAAAGAAAAGGTTATTCATTACATACGACGTCCTGAAGACTTGACTCCGTCCCTGGAAACGGTGTAAATAATTTGTTGCTGTAAATGCACTTCTCGCGTTTTTAATATAGGTAAAAAAATCAGAATTTGGTTTATGTTACGGATGGGACCCTAAATGCTATATAGTCCAATACGTGTGTGTTTACAGTGATTTATTTTCTAGCCGCCTATGACGAATATACATCCTGCAGTGAGCTTTATGACAATGGGATCTTCGAGACAGGCACATACTTTTTGAATGGTACCAACGAAACCTGTGCCTTTATTGGTAAACCATGCACCTTCATATTATTGTTGACATTTCTTGCTATCAGAAATGAAGAATGAACAAGCATTTATAACTTATTTCTTTTTAGTGCAGATATTTTAATTACTCAAAGTTTGATTTTCTCAGTTGTATTGTAGCTTATTTATACACTCGATATTAAGTCGATTTTTAAAACTAAAGCATACAAAGAACATTGCGTATTTTCTTGGGAAAGAAAATCTCTCTCGGCTAAGGTAGTTTCTTACAAAAGAAAATAAAGCAAAGCTTAATTATTGTATGTAGAGTTGTATCTATTTCTTTAATATTGCTTATTATATCATGTCAAAAGACTTCGTTTTGTACAGATCGCAACTGTTTAATTATGAGGCAAATAAGTGTTTCAAGTTTCCCCTCTTGAATGTCTGTCAACGGTATCAACACGATTCACTGTTGTTGATTGCAAAAGTTATTAGTTTGTCAGGGAGTCTTCTATCTGACCTCTGGCGGGGAAGGTCGCAACCATATATATGAAATTGGTTATTCTACTTTCCAATACTTCCATAAAGACCATGACCTTTCCATGCGCAGGTTTACTTTTATTTAAATATAAGTAGATACAAGTTTCGTGGTGAAACACCTTTGTGGCATTGATTTACGATGTATGCGATTATTTTTTCAAACGAATATTCTGCCATTACTGGTCGTTTCTTATTCAGACGACAGTGTGCCATGCGATGCCCAGTGGACAGCGCTTCAAGGCAATTGTTATCGAAGCCATGACACGATACAAGATTTGCGACTCTCACAACGCTACACAGACTTCGCTTTTACATGTTGCCGAATTTGATGGTCTGATAAACTTTGTGCAAAGTAAGATTCAGCCTTAGCTAGTGTCTCCAAAATGTTTGTGTATAACGTAATATGCTTAATTTTATTATGTTCAAATTACAGTATGCAGATCTAAAAGTTTTATGTTTTAAGTAAATGTCAATACAACTAATCTGAAGGGCGAAATCATTAGGCTGTTCTTTATTTAGATATTTGTATTAAAAAGTGATTGTCATAATTATTGTGGGTGATTGCAAGCACTGTTTGACGTTACTAACGCGTATGTAACGGTGTTGTTCGATTCATTACTTCAAAATAATATGACACTTTTCTCTGTTTAGAAATTGACTTCAGTGGGCAGACTGCCTTGCCCTATACAGGAATAACGGACGGTGGATATCACATGGACGTCTTTCAGAACCAGGACGGTAAGCTGATGTCCCACGAGCTCAAGACATCTAGAAAGCTTACCGTGAGCGATTTGAATACTGGCCAACAGGTCATATCGTTTAGGTTCAATACATCGATATCTGGAGGGCTGGATGGCGGTGTGGTGTGTAAGAAGAACACATGTAAGTTTATTAACTTCAATAAATAACATATCTCTTCTGTTCTTATGTGGATTGTGTTTATGTACAGTTTTCGCGTTACCTTATAACTCCTGGGAATAATTTTAATAGTTTTAATTTTATGACGTTGCTCAAAATCTTTTGTGTATTATTTCTGCCGACAATTAGCTAATTGTAGCTAGAAGTATCTTATACCGAACATATTGTTTTCCTTCATTTGTCTTACATGATATCAAATGCAGAAAAGGTCCCTTTTAATTTCAAGCCTACGCCTTGTGATAGTAAAAAAGCTCATTAAAATATATAGAACCAGTTTACTTGACTAAGTTGAATTTTGTTCTAATCGATGACCTTCCAACTATAAGTAATACATATTATAAAATAAATACATTAAACGATAACTTCTTAGAAATTGTCTCCAAATAGTTATTATGTACTTATTTTCAGCTGTCTTAGGGTGTTTTCATTTTCCTTACTTTGCCGGCGATGTATATACCTTGCGAGCATTTGACTCCATCGAACTGACCCAGTGTAAACAGCTTTGTTTGGAACAAGATAAAAATGTCACGCTCATCGGCAAGGACTTCTGCCTATGCAAAGACGTATCGTTTATAAATGGTCTAACAGAGTCGTCGTCTGAGGCTTGCAATATACCATGTCAAGTGCAGACATACCAGAAATGTGGAGACGGGTCTGTGACTTGGGCCCATCAAACAAGTAGGTGTTATTAAAATGGTGTCACTTGTTATTGTAATGAACTGATGTTTATTTCGTCCATTTGTGAGTTGTTTCTTCTTTCTTTCTTCTTTATTGGAATTGCAGTTCCATGTAGGCTTAAACTACTTTAGTTATCAGAAGACATTGTTCACTGTGAGACACATGCCGTGAACTATTTATATAAGAGACTTTATCCTGCCACATGTACCTGATACCATGTGGACAGGGTGTTGTACTATAGCGGTTTGTTACGACCTGGATCCAAAACTGAGTCTTCCTCTAAGTTGAACAGACGCTTTACATTTATTACTTCGCCATTCCGTGCAATGTGCGTTAATTAAAACATATTGCAAGTTATATGCTACTTAAACAATGGATTAGTTTTTAGTACACAAACGTGAAATTAAAACGTCTTCGTAAACTGTATACAAATTCATGTACCAGACCTGGTAGCGCAATCAGTAGAGCTTCGGTTCCAGGTACGACAGGTTTCGTCTTTGGTCCATCGACATACCAAAGTCGTTAAAATGGGTTGTGGTGTTGCTTTCTTGCAAACGTTCAAGCGTAAATAGATTAGTTTCACGAGTGGTCGAACTGATGTCAGGATAATGTGACTGGGCGTTGTATCATGCCAAGTCTTCACTGCATGCTATACACAGGCAGCAATATATCTGCTGCACGCGGACAATGTCAAGAACAATTTTAAAAATGACATTATGTAACGTATTTATGATTTGACAATGTTATTGAGGTCTAATGATATTTGCTTAAAGTTAACATTATCTAATACGATCTGGTGAGTGGCTGCCCACTGCCGGTCCATTACTTTTATCAAAGACAGTTAACATATAACCGTGTGACAGAATATGGCGACAGACATAAACGTATGTTATTTATTGTTGTAATTTGAAAACCACCTGCCTAAACATTTTGAGTCCACGATTTTTTAAACGCAATGTTCGTGATTGTAGTGGAAGCCTCTGATCCGATGGCGACCAGCTGTCAAGATCTATACTCATCAGGGATATTCTACAACGCCACCTATCTGCTGATGGATTCGGGGAATGGGGCGATCTTTAGACGGCAATGCGGTTTCTCAGGTTATTCTCTTTACCTGTTTGCATATAGACCCAGTGTAAACACATTCATAATATACACTATATCTCCTCTAAGCATACACAGCTTAGGAGTGTAGAGATGAACAGGACCATCATGCCGTCAATTTTTGTTTTGTTTTGTTTTGTTTTATACTACATCGCTTCGACACAATTGTGGTCATATTTGCGGCGCCCAACACCTAGTTATTGGTGGTGGGAGACCCAGAAATATGATTGGGTATATTCACCGACGCACAGCAGGTCAGCTGGATTGGAATCTTAACACGAACCTTCGCATTTACTTTTGCACTCGAAAATACGTTGTTGCGGGGTTAACTAATATATTCCATTGACAGTATTTTTGAGATCCTGAAAAGATATTACAGTTGTCGTCTGTATCGGACGTGATATTTACAACAAAACTGATTACCTTGATAATCCTCAAACATACAATAAATATTGTAACTATTGACACGTAGGTTTATATTACAGAAAAGCTTATATCCTATCTAAACTAAATATAAATAAATCGGTAAATGTAATTTAAAGTTAATATAGTTTTCAGTTCCAATGCAGTAACTGTTGCACTTGCTATTGTTGTTTAACGACTCCTTGCAGATTTGTTCTTACTTTTACATTTGTCTTGCCTTTGAATACCTTTGTCCTGTTCGTTTTCAAATGTTGGTATATGTTGTAAAAATCATAATACTTTGTCATATGAATGTATTTAATTGAAAGGACATTTCAATTCCCGACAGTTACAAAGATATAATCGATAGAGCTTGAGTTATTCTAACCTAAGCCAGGTATCGGTTGCAATGGAAACATATGCAATGCTAATAAGCTTTTTGATTAAAAGTAAATAGCTTATAGTAAGAATCATACTAAATACCTTTACAATTCAACTGCATTTGTGTTAACTGAGAACATTTTGTCAACCTGGTGGATACATTGAAAAGGGAACATATTTATACTTTTCCCCTGCTGTTATGTTAATTGTTGATTTAGGGCTGTACACATCTGACCATTCTGGTACACCGGCGACAGATGTAGTATATTGCTATGAAATAAAAAAGCAGCACTAAGTCAAGATACCTCAAAATCGGGAAAAGTTTACCGAATGCTGCCATAATATGTTATTTAACACAGCCCCATTGTTTTTATAATAATAGTAATAGTTTTGGTAAAATACATGCAATAGTCGTTATCTTAAATATTATATGTTTCAGATGATACTGAATGTCCTCCGACGTGGCTTGGCAAAGAAAGCCATTGTTACAAGTTCAACATCCAGGCAAACACGAACGGACGGTCGACATGTTTTCTCAGTGACTCGTTCCTCTTCAACCCCATGCATCATGACATGACAAACACTTTTGTTGACTTATTTGACAAAGAATCTTACTTAACTTCATCCTCAGCTTGGTCTGCAGGAGTCTTTGTTGTCCTTTTTAATGTTACATATGTCGCCTCGGATGGGAGACTGGTCCTCACTGACTACTCTCTGACTTCGCAGCATCCTTCCTCGTTTATCCTATACAAGAATGGGACGTGGCTCTTGACGCCTTTCTCCAAGTTCATCGTCTCGCCGTTTATTTGCCAGAAACACAATGGTAATTTTGATGTCAAGCTCCTAGTCCATGTTACTTTTTAGAACCTTATATGTATACTTGCTTTTGTTAGAAGGATTTAAATTACATCAAACATTTTCATTGACTTCTGTCGTTTAAGCAGACATTGTTGCATTATTTGTAAACAAAATAATTAAAATACGTCATGTTGCCCTGAGAATTTATGCAGCAGTAAATTATCGGTATTTACCATTAAAAATAGATCTTATACTTTCAAAATGGCTCTTTGAATGGACTACTAGCGGAATTATAAACTTGCTCAGTCAGTTACGACCTCTTTAATTATCAAAATATCACATTTTTCCAAAGGAATTTTACACTTAAGTGTATTGCTACGATTGTCAATTCTTTGTTTACTTACGATAACTAGAACTAAATGATGTGTATGTAAATACGGCCATTTGTACAAAAGAATAATACATGTATGTATTTTAATTAGTTGATGTGTCGCATTGTTTTTCATGAGCAAGGTTTCGGTAGACTTGAGGCGACCGCTGCTTTTTATCTTGTTTATAAGGGACAAATTTGATGGAGAAAATTGAAACATGTTGAAACATTAAAAATTTGCGGAATGGGGAATTCAGCATGGAAATTAAAAATGGTACGTTGGGTGTCAAGTTTAGGATTAAGTCCTATGCAAGATTATCATATTTTCTTTCGGTACATTACTTCTTATGTCAACTTGTGGTAAGCAAAACGAAAGTTTTCACTGTGTCTACGACATTCGCCAGATCCCCTGACCGCTTGTAATATTAAATCGTTCTAACACCTTAAAACCTAACACAAAGGCTCTCTATAATTTTATGAAAAATATGTTCCTTTTTTGGAACTAGTAAATAACACGATTGACCGAAATTATATTTATATTATAAACATGTTAAAAAGACCTGCTTATATACCATTAACTACTTTGTAAATCTGCAGACTACCTAGGATGTTACCAAAATGTCATTGACGCATCCCTTCCGACATTTAACTCACCCATAAACTCTCTGACAACGTGTCTCCAGTGGTGTCAAGGTCGCATGTATTCCTACGCTGCAGTTTCGGGATCTGTTTGTCAGTGTTTGAACGATACGACATCTTTAGTGCAAGCATATGGCTTATGTAGCACACCATGTAGTTTGATGAAAACGCAGTCTTGTGGGCGACCTGGTGTAGCATCAACCGTTGTGCGGATAGGTAAGCATTCTACTTTGAACTCTTCTTAAATATTCTATTCACGAACATTCCATTCAGTCACGAACTTATCTGGAGTTATATGATTTGAATCTGTATATATGAAGTACTGTGAGAGAGTGAGAGATTGAAAGAGAGGGCCTAGTTGTGAGAGGGAGAACGAGAAAGATAGATAGTCAGTTTGTTTACTGGGTTTATCGTCCCACCAAAAGTATCTCAATTATCTGTAGACTGTGTCCACTTGAAGCAGATATGGTGCTGCCTTGACTGTGTATAGCATGCCGTGAATACCTCGTATGATACTGCACACACAATCACATTATCCTGACACCGGGCTAACCAGTCGTGGAAATAACCTTATATTTGATTCAGCGTTAGCAAGGGATGTATACCACTCCCATTTTTAACGACTTTGGTATGTCATTGCACGGGATCGAACACGAGGCCTTTCGTACATGGAGCCGACGCTCTACCAGTATAGGTCCAGTTTAGATAGTCAGATAGTTATTAAAGAATATGATACACGGCACTACACAACTATAAATACCTTAATGATATACAAAATGTAGAATAAAAATAAGTGAAAGTATGCACAAATTATTTAAGATCCCGAGAAAGTTTTGGAGGATAAGGTTTGTCGATAAGTGATTTTATTTTAAGGAAATCCTGACAACCAGCTAGTATATAACAGATTTTCTTTTATTGTTTAAGGTAAACGCTTATTATTTTGCGCTCCCTAGCGTCTGCTGTTCGTGAATTTGTTTTTGGTGCATTATCTGTCTACTTTGAAAATGTTCACCTTGTGCTTTTTTCAATCTAGCACACGAAACAGGAGTGGTCAAGGATTGTAGAGCATTGTTCAATTTTGGTGTCATTGAACCCGGCATCTACAAGACCAGATGGGACATGGGATCACCTGAACTCTACATCACCTGCTTTGACAATCGTATGTGTGCTTTTTAGCAGTTCATACAGACATGATCGTGTGTGTTGTTGTTCCTTAATTTAACTTTAGGTTGCTTAAAATAAAATTGACAAAGTTGGATAGAAAATGTCATGAATGTGATAATCAAGCTCAGATGCTAAATAAAAGTGATCAAACATAACAAAAAAGCTAAATGCGTTAGTCACGTTAGGAAAAACAAACCTTACCGATTATTTTACTACTACTAACGGTTAAATAGAGATATATTTGTGAAATATATCATATTATTTTGACTAGTTGTTCATACAGTAAGATTGTCCGTGTGACTTAAATTTTAAAATGTGGGAGTTTCAAAAAAAATATATAAATAAATATACATATATACGTGGTAAATAAATTTAAAGTGTACATTAAAATTGTTTGTGTGTTAGTTTGTGACTTAAAATTGAAACGTTGATTTTTAAAACCATTACAACAATTACTGCCAATGCTTTAGCAGTTCCTTTTTACTGTATTATTTACAAAATTTTCAAGTTTAGTACTTCAAATGTTGCGACAAACTAAAAGGTTTATGTATTCTTTTGAATTTCCTTTGCAATGATCACATCATGTATATGCCACATTGTCATTATGTTATTATCAGTGTCTTACCTGAGCATTCAACGCGTCGTATAAAACACACAAATATTATTTTCTTTGCGGTAGAGGTAACTGTAGATGTATAATTCTTGTGGTGAACTGTTTATGACAAATGAATAATTAATAATAGAAAGATGCTCAACCGTCACCAAGATAAATAATTATGTTTAGTTAATTCTTGTCAACAGATAGGGAGAAATAGATATTTGCTAGATGAACAAGAAATGGAAAGAACCGACGTTAAAATAGGCAGGAAATGGGTGTTTGAATTGTTGTTAGCGTGGAATATATATATATATATATATATATATATATATATATATATATATATATATATATATATATATATATATATATATATATATATATATATATATTGTAGTTATAGATAAGCGGCTTCAACGAAAATGTAACTATAAGAGAACCAGCTTAATAACTTAATTAAAATAGAAGTAGTTATCTTTATTGTATACGAAGATATTCACTGAAACATACACATATTATATTCAAGATTTTTAAAGAAGTATTTAGTATCTATGTTAAGTCAAGTATCATCTTTACGGTTGCCTTATGGAGAATACGGTTTGCGCTTATGAACATATATCTATGTGTTATCTGTGCTCTAATTTAGTGTGATGTACTCGTAAACGTTCATAGATTCTTAAATCTTTTATACTCTCGAGGATTTTATAACGTAACGCTCCCTATATAGTACACAACGATGCTATTGTATACAAGACTTTTTGTCTGTTGATTTATGTTGTTTGCGTGCGATAGTTGTGTATCAAGATGCCACAATCGTTCATGGTTGTTTTACTTGAAATATATTGTGTTAATTTATGTTTATGTTGGAATATTTACCCCACTTGCTGTCTCTCACACGAAGTCCAAATATGTGTCCCATTGAAGCATATATACGTGTTGATCTTTCTCTGCGATAGTGGTGAACAAGTGACTCGTGCATCTTATTCGGACTATTGTCCGTCGGTCGTTGGACTACTCTTATAAGTGTCTTACTGTATCGTAAGAAAGTGAGTCGAGCCACTACCGTGTTTGATTATATGACGCATGATCAATCCATGGTCTGTTTAAACTCCATACGCTCAATTTGTTGACGTTTGTACGTTCTGTTTCAGCACACCCATTAGCTATGTTCTCAAAAAACGCTTCGTCGATTGTCAGTAAAGAGAGCTCACCAGTCATCTCTACCGCCTTTGGCTTGAACGATGTCTTGTAAGTGTATGTATGAGGTTCAAATGAACAATAAACGATAAAAAAAGGGTAAACACGTTTATAAATACATGTATTATGTTGTTTAATGTAAAGAAATACATAATTAATAAGACGAGACATTATAGAAACTTGGAGCAAATCCAAACAGTTACCGCCTTAGAACGGTCAGTCGGCAAAGTACCAAGTGGGGTGGTTAAACAGAGTCATAGAACACTTCCTGCTTAAAAATACTAGTGACGACATTTTACACAATAATGTCCACATAGTTTTAGGTATGAAGGCAAAGAATAATAAATAGAAAAAAATACAATTACACCACATGCACAAGATATATCTTCCGATCGCCACACTGCTATAGTAACATTGGTCTGATCATAAATGCGAAAATATTACAATATTGAAAATATGTCAATGTGTATTGCAACAAATATTAAATATAAATCTTATTAATGAAGAAATTTATCAAAATGTTTCTGAAAAAAAGCAAAAAACATTTTTACTCTGATTTGTAAACAATGATGATAATTTTACAATCAATTCCAGATTTTCGTTTCCGTTGACCCGCACCTGGAAACCTTTGGACAACTTTAACTCATTTATCCAAATAAATTTAATGGAAGATTACATTGTGACAGGCATAGTACTGACAGGTTAGTTTGCCTGGTTTGCAGTTACCTAGTAAAAAGACTTATCACTTGAGTGCTCTTTTATCACCCGTGTCCTTCCGCAGAATGTTAAATAGGTGCAATATATATATATATATATATATATATATATATATATATATATATATATATATATATATATATATATATATATATATATATATATATATATATATATATATATAGAAATCAGCCGTCATTCTGGATTTTAATACAATTGTAGTGCCGATATGTGAAACGTTAGATTTTTAACGCCATTTTCTGTACATTTTGAGGTGACAGCATATTGACTTGTTATGTTTACATGTACAGAGCATGCATGTTGTGTAATGTTAATAAAGCCTCTAATGCAAATTGTATTTAATGTTATTTATCGGTTCTAATCACTACAGCGATATTAAAATCGAACAAATGCATCAAAAATAAAACAACTGCATCGAAACAACCTTTGTTCAATGTGACATATGGTTACATGTTGTATGGCATTGGAATATATTTATCTTAACGGCGAGAAAGTATATCTCTTTGGTCGCCTGTATGCCTGTCACTGCAATTTGTCGTTTGTTGCAGGCCGTTTTACTGCTTATGAGCAGTCGCACGTGACAGTTTATCGCCTGTCCTACCTGGATCCATACCTTAACGAGTGGCTTAATTACACCCACCACGGACAGTCGAATGTAAGTGCGTTACCACAAGAGATACAAGAAAACCCTTCAGGCAAAACATCAAAGGCGACGCAATTTTATTTTTTTAATGTGCAATCATTTATTTTACATACTTAATTAAAGGTAGTATTCAGCGCGTGGCAAATAATTCATTTTTTTCTGTGCATTGATGGATGGGTATTTTAAAAGCACATAGCGATATATATATAAACAATATAATTTAGGGATAGCAAAATTCACTCGTTGAAGCATTTGAATTTTTGCATCCTTCTTGATCCGAACGTTTGAAATGCTTTTATTGATCCTACAAAACAACGTTGAGCTTATATGGTTGACGTAAAACAATGGAAAACTATCAAGAATAATTGCAAACGGTTTTAAAGTCCGAGTGTTCCAATTTATGGAAAGTTTATTCCTCGCTATGCAATATTAATTACTCAGTAATTACTTTCAGAATTAACAGGTATATGCCTTTGTATCATGCAATATTGTTTCATCAAATGGTACAGGTATTTTGTCTCCTATACAAGCTAGTCGACAGAGAGCAATGGTGTTTATAATGTCCCCTGAGGTGGGACTGGTAGGTGTAAGTGTCACCCAATAGTGCTGCTTTCTTTTGTCTTGCAAACAGCCTGAATATATGCTTTTGCTATGAATAATATGCCAGAGTCGATCAATAATGATATATAAATACCGACAAAACAATAAAAATGTTTGCTTAACTAATGTGTTAAAAGTGGCTGTTTAGTCTTTATTATTGTATGCAAAAGACAATACAAGAGTAGTGGCTCCATGATATTACTCGTCTAATGGGTTGTACAGTATGCGAGCGGGTAACCAGTTACTATGTTACATTATCGGTTGCAATAAATAGCTTGGAGGTTGGAGGGCGGGGGGGGTGTTCCAATGTTGAACACTAGCAGAGTGGATAATTAATAGTTTGTACGTCGTTGAAATAATAGAGAAGAGCGACAATAAGGTATTCTTCCTATTCTGACAGCATGACTCTGCTTATTACCTGACCACCATAGTTCAACGCCTCTTAATTGGTAACAGGTGTGAATGTTAAACAGTTAAAGCGTAAACAATAACCATCTAAGCAAGAAACAGTATAGTCGTGTTGTTGTTTGTTTGCTTGTGTGTTGTTATTGCTGTTTGTTTTGTTTATTGTTGTTGTTTTTGTTGTTGTTTTGTTATATGATTTCTGTTTAGTCAAACCAAATTGGTTAAAGGTTACATTGGGAAAGAATTATTTTTTGTCTCTCTCCGAACGTTCGAACATTCCTTTACATTCCAACAATATATAGTTACACATGGTTCAGATGTTTAAAATATGGATATATAAATATGTTGTTGTTGTTTTGGGTTTTTTTATATTTATATATTTTTGCCATCTTTAAATTCATATATTCACAGTTTAAGAGGGTAGTTACATTACAAAACAAGGTGTGTTGTTTTTAAATAGTATTGTAATAGAAGAAAATATAAACAAACAGTAAAATGGACTCATCTATTGTTTAATATTCAGTATCTTATATGCTTCGAAGAGAACTCCGGCAATTGTCTTAATACTAAATCCATGTATTATAATACTTTACTTGGGCCAATACATACAAAGCATGTGAGCATATATACGAAACAATATCGGTTCGAATTAACATTGTTGACCGTAAATGGATATCAAAGACAGACATAGGCCAACCGTTCTGGAAAATTTCTTAAGTATTAAACTATTAATTATTGGTTATTTTAATTAAACAGGACCTGTCAATGTTGGTACGCGTTACGAGACTGTTGGTCATAAACATGTGAAAATCAAGGCCCATATATGCAACTGCATTACGAAAACATGTTTTTTTTTGTTGACTGCTCTGTTCACAACATTATTTTTTACATTATTTTCCACCGACTTTAATACTTTTAATCAGCTTTTTCTGGTAACAAACAAAATATGTGTCACCATTTAAATTGTCGAAAATTGGCCGAAAAAATATTTGTGATTCATTATCTTGATATCAATAGGTACATGTAAATAAGAAAAGGTCCTATCAAAATTTTCACAGATATTTAAAGTTAACCTACCTCTAAACAAAGGCAAACAGGGTAAATGTAAATGTGACAAAAACACAGAGACGAGACATAACACACGAAAGGAAAAATCAGGTGTTACCGCCGTGGAACGGTCAGTCGGCAAAAGGAACGACTTGGGTGCCTAAACCTGGTTTGTGGAGGGCTAAAACCTCGCAATTCCTGAAGGTTTTTTCTATCAAACAAACAGTGTAAATAAAAAATATCCCGTAAAACTGAAACAACTAACGGTAAGCACCTGCATCGTGAGTTAAAACAGATACAATGAACTTATATACATGCAAAATATCTAGTGATAAAATAAACTATCAACATATGTACAGTACATTAAAGTCTCGTCAACCTAAAATTCTAAATGAGAGAGTAGTAAGACCCGTTATCCAGTTATACACATTAAACACTCTAAAGCAGGTTGAATTAAAATATAACACCATGTGTTTCATTCATATTTTAAAAGATATGCAACTAGAGACTTTAAGAGCCAACCTTTAGTACTGGCGATTATCTCTTTTTGACGCAGGTGTCTTCCGGATGTGACACAACAACGATAGTCCCTCTGTGCTACAACTTTCTGTGGCACCCATTTGTCAGCAGGAGCATTAAAATATTCCCTCTTGAGTGGAAGAATTCCGTCTCGGTCAAGATCGGCTTATTAGGGCAGCCGTTCTCAACCTATAACCGTAAGTGTGGCTTATTTGCACCTTCTTCGTTTAACTTTAAGAAAGAATGTAGGTTGTATTTGTTTGTGTTTGGTTTTTAACAAATTTACAAATTAAAGGTCTTGTCTAAAGTCGGGCTTGTGATTTGCACATTTTCTGTAATGATTGTAATAATCTTATGAGAATTCTGCAGAATACTTTTGACGACTTTCAATTTCGAATAGCTGGACATGCTTCAAATAAGAAAAGGGTTCTGTTCTTCATAATGCACGAAGTACACAATGGGAAAATAAGAAAAGGTACAACGATAATTACCACATATTTTGAAACTGAACTACCGCTGGACAAATGTGTACGGAGTAAATATAAAAGTGATAACGACACCATTTTCAGCACCTGTTAGTAGTACACAGTTCAAGTTTTATATAATTTAAAAATAGTCTTTTATATTTGACGTAGAATTTTTGACATTATGTTAGGGAAACTATGTTAGTGTTTTTAACCTTAATTAACGACAAAACTTATTCACTAAGTACCAGTATGTTATGTTCATGCATCAATTCCAGTTGATCGATCCTGTTTCAAAATGTTATTCAGCTTATTCATTTTTCCAATAGATCAGACGGAATTATTATTGTTCTTTTGCAATGACCCTTCCCAAACCAACTGAGTTCAGCTAATTTAAAAGGCACCATGCATAGTAGTGGTAACATGGCAACAGTGCTTGATTAAATGACTCCCAGTTTTATCACTGTAAACCGAAATTAGCACATCTGATTACTGTAACATATTATATGTTTCTTTTTGCATTTTAATTTCATTGTATAGACTGACACTGATTGTAAAATGTAAGCTTTTTCAGACCATGTCCAGAGGTTCGTATGAGGATGTGTGGCTATAGCGTAGTGAAACTGTCCTTTCTACAGATAAAGAAAAACAAGTGAAAGTGTGAGTTTCTGTTAATCATTGTCGATAATTTGTAAATACATTCAAGTTTAATGTTAATGATACTATTTTAATCAAATATTACGCTTGTTTGTTCACTATAGATGATGAGCCACACATAGGTTGCTGTCCTGATTTCAAGAACACCTCTAAGATCGCATCGGTGGGTCTCCCTGACACGCAGGTGTGTAGAGACGCCTGTCGAGATATGCAGCTGCCATTTGCCAGTCCAAGTACGTAAGATTTCTATCATCGTATGTTTGTATAACGCCAATCCTGATATGTTATGAATATTATCTTAATAACCATATCAAATGTTAACTAAAGGTTACTCCGTGTTGTCTTTGTAAGATTTATAATGAATGTTTTCATAAAACATATGTATATTGTCATTTATTGGATGACAACTCGCATTTATTCCAGGTATCATGCCTTTGTCGATTCTTGAAACTTATAACATGGCAAACCAGTCACTGGTTGACTTTAAAGTTTGAAAATGTGCAAGTCATGAGCTACAGCGGACTTTTTCCTCACATTTTAATAAAACAATTTAGCCACGCGTGCCTTTTATGACGTTACTTAATCTGCTTTTACATAAGATTTCACACTGTGAGAAAAGGGATTGATAAAATAATATTACATTTCAGTGGATGATGGCACCTGTTTGTGCGGTCAAGACTGGGCAAGCAATGGATTTCTGGATAGAAATCTCTGTCCTGATGGAGGCAGGGTAGGCACGGGCAACAACAGAGCAATACACAGAACGTATGGTATGAACGCACTTCCATTAATTTTGGCAAAGTTTTCAAGTTTTATGTACTACTACTACAACTACTACAACTACAACACGACTACTATAACTGCTACTACTGCTGCTTCTACTTCTTTTTCTCCTACAACTACTTCTACGTCTACTTCTATTACTACTTCTACAACAACAACTACTACTATTGCACTACAACAACAACAACAACTACTACTACTACTACTACTACTACTACTACTACTACTACTACTACTACTACTACTATTACTACTACTACGACTACTTCGTCTTCTTCTTCTACTACTACTACTTCTACTACAACTACTACTACTATATCTAATAGTTGGAATTTTATAACTAATTGGTCATTATCAATATTATCGTTGCAGTCACATTTTAACATAATTTAATATTTAAAATTTGTGTTAATTTTGAATGTTAAAAATCTATGACTTGTGTAATTGAGGTTTCGTGTTACCCCACCTGATAGCGCAGTCGATAGAACTTCGTATATCTGGTAATGATTTAGCTCCCATACCAACGCTCTTACAAATATAAGAGTGGTTTTACGAGCTTCACGATAATATAACTGAGTGTGGTATACTGCCCAGGGTTTTCGGTATGCTATACACAGTGAAGGCAGCACTATATTTGCTTTAAATGGACACCGTCTCCAGATAACTGAAATACTGTTGGTGGGACGATAAACCAAAAAAACAACAATGAAACACTTTTAACTAACACAAAGCCTAACTACAACAAACATCACTGGTACACAACATGACAATCTTCAGGGTCAGCTCTAGACACTTCCCTAAATAGCTACCGAACATGAAATAAGATTCTACTTAATATCTATGTTATACTTTATTGAATAAACCATTATCTAAAAACATTAAAACTAAATTCCAGTCCTTTAACAGCAATAGACAACATTCTAAATACAAGTAACAAACGTTTAGTTAATATACTACTCTCAGTCGATTGCCATCTAATGCACGTCAATTGCTTTCCGCTTCCCATTACTGTAGCCGTACAACAATCCTCACCTGGTTCTCTGTCTAGAATGACCAGTATGGTCAAACTTCTCTATAAATAACCACCGATGGTCGGTGAGTTCTACAAATAGAACCAGTTTATCGACACAGGGCACCAGAGGAGTGTACATAAAGCAGACCAAACTAAATAAGATGATACTTAATACACAGTCACTTTTTGATGTGTGTTCACAAAGCATATCTACATGACATGGAATGAAACACAATAAAGTTTATTTCTGAAAATCAATCTTGCAGTTGTTTTCTAGAGCGACAAAGACATAACCTTATCACCTGGTTGGGCACTTGGTTGATTATTTTTATGTTGTTATAAAGAAATTTATTGATCACTTTTTATAAGCATTGCAACATATACTAAAGTTTAAATAGGAAATAGGACACAGACACCCACACGCAAACCAAAAGCAAAAACATAAACAAACTCGCGACGAGTTATCAAAACAAGATCAAACCCAACAATTACCGCATTGGAGCGGTTATTGAACAAAAGTCAACAAAACGTTGCGTTAATCTAACATCGCACTTCCTGAGGGGTTTCTCAAACACAAGCAATGACAAAAAAATCGATTTGTTTGGAAAAAAATGTTCATTTTCTCATATAATGTATGACGTCGTTGGTGATTTTTAGAACTTTCCGAAAACATGATTTATCTGCCCCTACATTATGCTCTTCATTTGAGATTAAACTTCCGGAAAACGCGCACCTGTTACTTCTGGGTAGTAAACTCAGTCAAATCGAAGTGTAAAAGGACTTCATGAGCAATACATCGAAAAAGAAATCCAAATGGGCACGCGCGTTACTGTTGTATTTGTAAAGGCAACTTCTGTGGTAAAATGGTAAATGGGGTGAGACTTTCCTGATTATTCCGCGGCAGTCCGTAGCAAAAAATTATTTGTCTCTTTAAAAAGGCATACCAAGGTATCATTATCTGGATTTTTTTCTCACATTTGCAATGGGAATGTATTACTTTACACCGTACGTACACAAAGTTATTCTCAATGCTGGTGTGTTCTATGCTGTGGACATGTTGATTTACAGATATTTTGCTACCTCGTTTAACAGCGAGTGTGTAAAGTCAATACTCGGCATTTTATGTGTCGATATATTCTTGGTAATTTTACGTATACATTAGACCCGCTAAAATTTATATCATTAACTGAAATCACGGTGAAGCTCTGAAGATTTAAACATCGGCCATGTAAAAATGGGCTAAAAGGGTTGACAAAAAAGACGCCACATTTTCTTTGATCCTTTTGAAGTTTGCCGCCACCAATAAAAATGCCAAATTACCACACTCTTTGATTTCACCAGAAACTTTTCATCTTGTCATGTACCCGTTGTGCTGTCTAATATTTATTTAGCTGAGAGAGTGTGATCCTGACAATCACGAAAAATTACTATCTCTCACAAACTGTGAAAGGTCGTGCTTGGCTTACATCAGAGACAAATAGGATTATCGAGTTGTTTGGAGTCACAGTTTGCATTATTTAAGAATGATGTTTAAATGATATTTAAAGAGGTAAGATACACAATATGTCGAAGCATAAAAATAAGGGAGGAGAATACACAGGAAAATATAACCAAATTAATTTCTCTCTGAAAACACTCTCTGAAAACACTACTTACGTCGGCATTACACGGTCACTTTCACACCCTGTATTGTAAGTTAATACTTCTAACAAGATCAGTCAGGAAACAAAAAACAAATTGCTAATCACACACCATGAGACAATAAACTCCTTTAATTGTATCGTATGGATTGGATTCCTTTTCTTTAAGGAACGTCAATCCACATTTAATTAAAAAAAATAATACGATTTACCGTTTAATTTTGCATAGATTTTTTAATCTCTATAAGTTGTCAGTTTTCTTCACAACAAATAATATGATTTTTGTTACTGAAATGTTCTATATACCCTCATTTAATTTGGAATATTGTATGCTTTGTTACCTTGGTTAGTCAAATAATTTATGATAATATGTCTGCGGTTATTGTTAACACCTATTAACTTGTTTAACATAAAAATACTTTAAAGGTTTACATCAATTAACAACAGTCAGACTTTTAGTGACATTTTTATTTTCGCTTTGTGTGTGTGTGTGTGTGTGTGTGTGTGTGTGTGTGTGTGTGTGTGTGTGTGTGTGTGTGTGTGTGTGTGTGTGTGTGTGTGTGTGTGTGTGTGTGTGTGTGTGCACGTGAACATAAAATTTTAACATGAAACTATATTTAAATGTTTACATTTTACTCGTTCACTGTGTAATTTTTATAGTAACTTTGAGCATATAACATTCTGTATGTACATTCTGATCGTTTAATAAACCTATATACTAAATATCAATAACCGTTCAAGAAAGGTGAACAATGACAACAAATACTTTTTCTATTTAAAAGTTCAAGACAATTTTATTAAATAATATCCTGGGCCTAGGTGGCCAAACATCAGGTGCGAAATATCTGGGTAGCGAAACATCTGTCATCCGACATAATAATCGTCATAATATGACTATGCCCTTTTTTGTTCCTGCCTTATACACTTAGTAATAGTACATGTCACCATCACTAAACGATGGCAACGAAAACAAATCATCAGTTTAATATGCAACATCACTCCGTTCACGATGCACAGAATGGTCTGATTTTGGAAGCTTTCCCACACCTTTAGCTCGCAAAACAAGTTCCTCTTTCTTCTCGGTCACTTGTTAGTTGTAAAAACGCAAATAGTCTTTCAATTTGACTACCGAAAGCTGATATATCATTGAATCACTGAGAAACTCAGAATTTTCGTCTGATTCGTTAGCCATCTTGCCAAAAAACATACTACCCAGAGCCGAAGATTTCCGAATGTTCGACAATTATTATGCTGTTTTCTAACACAATGGAAATTAGATATTGTATAAAATGAGACATCAACTATTTAAATATAATTTTGAAAAGGGATTGTAGTCTAGATTCAATGCCTCAATATGCTGCATTGAATGTCAAATATTCTATTAAAACTGGAGTTTAAATCATTATTATTATGTCAAATTATAGCGAAATAGGACTATTTTAAAAATATTGTCAATATAGTGTGACGATGAATTGAATGCCTCTAGAATATGACTTTGAATAGAAGGAAACAAATCTGCAATCAAAGATGAAAAATTGGTTTCCAATACCAATCAGGTGTCTAAATATAGTGCCACCACATTTAATGAACATGTTTTAAGTAGGGTGCATAAAACATCAGCAACTTCCATTAAAGTCCGCGAAGTGAATTTATCTAAAGCTTCATTTCTGATCACGACATCGCTTTCGTTACAAGCAACGAATTTAAGTTGCTATCTATGAAAGGTTGTTTGTCAATGAGAGTTGGAAGGATGGCCAAATATAATTATGCGGCAAAGATTTGTATAATGTTAAGTTTATGTACTATCAAAGTTTTAAGTACAATATTTGTCTTTGATGTTTGGTTGTTTTTTATAACATGCCAAATGTTGAATGTACATAAGTAATTTCACAATTTTTACAACGTGTTTGCGAACTACAGTAAGACAAGAAAATAGTACTTTTGAAATGTAAGTGATAGTGCTCGAAAAAGTATTAGCTACAACTCAAGATGTTATATGTGATTGTATGGTGTTTTGTAAAGCTTCCCCGCTAAAATATGTTAACCCATCTGGGGCGTTTAATAGGCACAATACCACGTTATCTGGAATGTTTAGCAATGCGATGTCTTTTATAATCATTTAGGCACTGATCTTGCGTCCGTGGTTGTTAGGTCAAAAAGGGAGTTTTGATTCCTTCCCTGTGGGATGTTTTATGTTGAGATCAAGCTTCTAGATGTATATAGAGGCTTTAAATATAAAATAAGCAGCATTCACTATAACTGTCTATTCCTAGTTGTTGTGAATTGAAATACATGAAGTTAAATGATGTATACTATTCAGTTTAACTTGTCTATCCACGAACCTAACAGTATGCAAAATTAACAGTTTACTATATTTACTAAAATGCCGTCGACAACAGACAATCGTTTTAATGAGAGGTTTTGCTGTCGTTAGAAAACGTTGGAATATGGAATATTATGAAAATAAAAAAGTAAAAGATTCAATTGAAACTAAAGTTTCTGTTCCCAGTATTATTTACAACCTTCTTAATCATTTAGAGGCATCCATGTACCGTAAATTGCATTGTTATTGATAAGGACATCTTAAGCTGTTTTGATTTTTAAGATAGGGGTCTGACAATTTTTTGCACACTTTGCACGTTTCGTGTTGATCATTTCTACAACGAGCAATGCCATAATGTGGATAATGTGACCTTCTCAATCCTTACATATTATGTACCATCAAATGTATTAACTTTATTGATAAGTCCATTTTGATGATGAACAATATTTCCTTATAATCCCATAGACCGCAGTATATGTCGTAATGATAGCTTCCTGTGTAATTTAGGTTTTCCAAGAAAACATGTTAATTGCATTTGTTTGACTTAACCGGGTAACTGAATTTTGAAAACAATTAATAATAATCGATAAGTAGGTAAAAATGCCTATCATTATTGAAGGACGAATTATTCAATTTAACACATGAATGAAAATAATTGTCATTCTAAAATAGTCGGTGTATTCTGAATGACAGTGACATGTTTTTACTTCGACAACGGACAAAGTTGACCTAAAGGCTGTTTTGATACCGAATTAACATTATTGTTTCATTCATCAACTTACAATTATTGGCAGTCAGTACATTAACAGCTTTTTCCTTCCAGAGAAACGCTGTTTGGATCCACGACCGGCGTTACTGGGCGGGTACTTAAAGGAGGTCGCGAACCCTTACCATGACAGCATTGACACATACGGTACCATTCTGAAGTATGAATGCAACCAGGTCCCAGAGCCATTTAACACCACACTCTCAGATCAAATATATTGCACGCAGGAGAACGAATGGAGCAAGTTCTCGATTACATGTCCAGGTAATTTAATCATAAATCATTAATCCTAATCATATTCAGCAAAATATCTACAATATGCTACATAGAATCATTTTCTACTGACAGAAAACGTCCAAACAAATGCATAAAGGCGATATATATAAATTGCCCAGATAACATAATTTTATCGACAAATATGATGTCAACTCGGTGAAAGAAAACAAGATTTCAAGCTGGACCAACAACCTCAACATCATACGGGTATAAACACACGTACAAACAATTTAAAAAAGGGGACTTTACTAATATACATATACTACTCCGGTTTTCTTGTAAATAAAAATGGATGCAACTCATTGACGACGAGTTTTACTGTAAACTTTGCCTGTAAACTTTGCCTGCCTTTTTGCAGTCTCTACAAAATGAAATACTGCAATAAAAATTGGATTCATAAATAAAAGGCAAATAAAGGCAACCAAAAATATTTGTTCGTGACTAACACTTTTGCGGTGAAAGTTTGTGTCAAGAGTCAAAAATCCAGGGGAAATAAGAAATTAACAGTCCAATACTACCAAGGACACTAACAAATAATCATAATTGAGACACACCAATAAACATAATTACTTTGGGGCTATTGTGCATGCTTTTAATTAGATCAGTGTTTCCAAAATCGTGACCACTATTCAAATAGGCGAATAAATACATTCCCTTGTAAAGTTTATAATAGGATTTACCCATACAATCTTAAGAAATTAGCTTAAAATTAGGTATTAATTGCATGTCTTTTACTACAATTGACGTTTATCTGTTCCCGAATTGGAAGCCATAGTCTTAAGCTTCAAAACATATACTGAATTACCCTATTAGCAGATGTAAGTGAGCATTCCATAATATATCATGACAATGAATAGCACTCCATAATAAAGCAATCCAGTCCCAACGCGTGTTCTACAACTAGATGTCATTTTTACTCGTGGACAATATCAACCTGATAACTGAAAGTTTCTAATATCATTTTGTCTGCATCCTGCTAATGTGTGTATCATATCGGCATGTTTCCTGTTTACATGGACTTCGTGTTTCTGCCACGCTAATGTCTAAACTCTTCTGCACCTAAATCAACTTCAGCTTAAACTTAGTTATTTGAATATATACAATCTTAGATGACGAACGGGCACTTGCATTCCTGATTATAAGAACTGTAAGATTGATAAAAATGTACATGACCACAGTAAGTTGTCCTTTCAGAAAAGAAACACCAGGCTGCGTACAAGATGCACGGAAGCCTTTATCGGTTGACAACGCCCGCTTTGGCCATCACGGCCCGGAGCCTTGTGGATTGCGCCTCCCGATGTCGTCAGGACTTAAGATGCAATGGCTACAACTTTCTACCACAGGTAGCCAAAGGCAAGGGGTCGTGCAGGCTGTTCCACAACGTAGCGGAGCCGTCTGACCTTGTATCGTCATCTAAATGGCTGTACTGGAAACGCCAAGGAGACGACAACTGAAAACTGATTCATTTGGGGGATGTGTTGGTGTTTTATAGACTGATTATATCATAGAATATCTGTTATGGTGTTATAATATCACCAGCTTGTGTGGTTTATTGCTATCATAAATTGTTTTTTGATGTAAGTTATATGCATTATTTCTCTACGTTTGCTACCTCTACTGATTGTATCGTAGAATATCTGTTGTTGCTGTAATAATATCATCAGCTTGTGTGGTTTATTGCTTTCATAAATTATTTTTGTGTAAGTTGTATGCATTATTTGCCTACAGTTGGCTACCCCCTATATACTTCTAGGGTCACATTTGTGTAATAATGAATTTTCAAGACACTAAACAGAGCAAACAGATTTTTTAAAACAAAATCTAAAACGGATTCAATAGAGGCCCTTTGATCAATAGATTATTTTAAGTTTCTGTTGACTTTAGTTGAAGAAATAGAATGTTGCAACTGTTTTCAAGGAATTTAATACTTTACTCCGTTCCAAGGCGGTAACTGATGGTTTTTCTTTGTGTTTGTTATGTCTCGTCTCTGTGTTTATTTGTTTTTCACATTTGCATTTACCTTGTTTGCCTTTGTACTACTGGTAGATAAAATTAAATATCTGTTAGAGTTTTGATAGGACCTGTTCTTATTTACCTATTCATATTGGACTAATTTCGTTTGTATCGCTGATATAAATGTATGTCATGCTGCACAGGTATACACGGTTTATTTCTTGAAAAAGAATTCAACATCTTATCATACTGTTTATCCCTGTTATTGCTTGATACTATGTGTGTTTCATTTTATAGACTGATATAATTGTGTCAAGTTTACAGCTACATTGAAACTATCTTGATATACGGCTCTTTTAAAAAAAACACACAAACAAAGACAAACAGCTGCAAATGTTTGTTATTGTCCTGTTTAGTATCTTCTCTATAAAGAGGTTTTTATAAGTTCACTGCAAAAAGCTGGAAAATAGCACGCGCTTGTTCTCTTTATAAACACTATTGGTACTCAAAGGTTCAGTGAAGTTCACCATAACTCTCATGCGACTCCAAATACTATGCAATTTTGCAAAAGTTGTCGCTTCATTTTTTTAACAAATATTTGTTTAATTGAAGTCGACAGTATGTGTAGTGGAAAAGCTACAGACGTCTAATGAATTATGTGGATTGAACCCCGCAAATGTGTATTTTCTTTTTAAAAAAAAAGTCTGTTTTACTTAAACATGCTTATTTCTTTTTTACCAAAGTACAGCTACTTTTGTTCGGTGATTTTGTTTAAGGGATTAGAGGTGGATAAACTTTTATTTCTACTCCGTAACAATATTCTGTTCTCTACAAAAGGTACCCGATTTATTAGTCTCTTACAAATACTGTGGGTCAAGATCAAAAGGACCAGAAGAGCCCTTTATTTTATTTATGAACGATACGTTCGTAGATAAAGTGTTAAGTCTGTGTGGAACCACTAGTAAAATCTCTTCGAAATCGTGCATGAGTTTATTGTGGGGATGTGAACAACAACAAATAGATCAAGATACCATTTGCCATTACCCGAAAAAAAACACTACCTATAGAACTATCCGTTCGAACGGAATTGTCTTAACCACTGAACCACAGAGGATGCTGACATAAAGCAAGCGACTTGTTTATAACGATTAGCTATCGGCTAGCGTCATTCTTTCCACTTATACGGATGATTGACGTGTATAGGTGGCTCTGCATGAGAGCCAGGTCCTACCTATATATTAATACCAAACAGTGGTATGTATTGTTAGGTTTGTTCGTCTAACAGCCACAAAAAGGCAAATAATACACTTACTAGTTAAATTTAAGAATCGCGAAGTTTTAATATTTCATAATATTTCACATTTTACAAAGATGTGTGGTTTGGTTACTTACTTATTCTTTGCAGCGAGTGATCTAATCGTGCAATTGTGCAATTGAGAAAGCTCAAGTGGAGTATGAATTTGTCAATTAGAATCCTGTAAGACTGGCAAGCTCTCTTTATGTCAATAGTTAAAAAAGTAAAGTAAATGTTATAAGCATCAACACATTCCGTAATAAAACAAATTGATTTCTACTCAGAAAACGCGATCAATTTCTAATAAAACAGCTTCCACCAGCAAACCTTTGAATATGTTGTGACGTTTACATCCTTGGTCCATAGGACATTGTGCGAAAGCTTCTCGCACCTTATTCATTTGTGCATGAGCCAACAAGTAAATAATATAAAACTTAACATACATGAATATTTTGTACCATAAATTAAACAGTTTATAGAAGAAATCTTTTTTTGCAAGTTGTAATCAAATGTAGACAAAACATGTAAGATTGTACCGGTGTGTTATATGTACTTGTCTCACTTCTTTTGTTATGCACTGTTTTCGAAATGAATAAAATTGCACGCACTGCACATAGTTACTTTTCTTTCTTTTTACCTTTTTGGCGTCAAAAAAACTTTATGCCAGAACAGCATATTAATGTGAATGTGATATTTCGATTAGTAATTGTATTATGTAAATTCACATGCTATTCTAACGGAGGCAGCAATAATCTAAGATAACAACTGACCATGTTATTGACAGCTTCTTTGTGGGTTGTTTAACTAAACAGATACAAAACGAAACAAGAATGTCTACGGTCTCAATTACTGGTCGTGTTATGAAACGAAATACAGTGTTTTGTATTATTTTATACTGCTTTTTATTGCTTTAACAAGTCACCTAAACAATAATATGGTAATGCATTGAGAAACAAGTTTCGATAATAAGCTTGTGTAAGGAAGTAGATACTTAAATTAATTTAGGTACTTTATAACAGTATTGGATAAATAAGAATCTATGACAAAGTCCTACAAGCATTGCAACATATATCAAAATTTGAAAAGGCACAGGACAAAGGTATTCACATTCAAGCCAATGTAAAAGTCAGAACATATCTGGGATGAGTCATTTAACGAAAAGAGCAATTCCGACAGCTACCGTCTTGGGACGGTCATTCGCAGGTATAGACTGAGTGGGGTGCTTATACCGGTTTTACAGAGCTCTAACCTCGCACTTACTGGTGGGTACTCAAATGCAAGCAATGAAAAGAAACCCGATCTATTTGAATAAAAAATGTCCAAGTGCTGACGTTCTCTTTGATAAATTATAACGTCATTGAAAAAAAAAACTCCAAACAATGTCTACAGAGAGAGAGAAAGAGTGGTTATTTCGACCAGAAGAACAACACAAAAACATAAATGAATGTTTTAATGGATATTCATGCATGATTTAACATAGCCATATCTCACTGACAAAATACCAATCCATACTCGTTAAAAGAAATTTCAAAGAAGTAAACTTGTAACTGCAGTCAGTTACTAACAACGGGAGTTTCGCTAGGCTGTGTGAGCAGTTTGTGCCGTGTCACACTTTTATGTTCTGTGTGTGTTTACCTTTGTCTAATAAAATTGTATGATTTCAACAATCCTAAATATGTCTGTGTTTGCATGAGTCTGTACTTAAGTAGAAGACTTCAATGCTACAAACCGGTTCATTTCTTCTAAACTGTTACAGCAAGGCTTCAGTTTTCACAAATTGAGACAGGCGTTTCCAAAATTCTTCCACCGCAGTGATTTAATTGCTTCTATGTATAATAGCAGTATAAACAATATGCAGAAAGGCATAAGCCATCATTTTATGAAAATAATTTAGACAAGTTAAGAAAATCAAGGGTATCAATAACTTTTCTGACCACCTTACAAAACTTAAAATCCGGGAATACTTCGTTGTATTGCATTGCTTGCAATTGACCCTTTTACAGTCAACAACTTGCATTGCTTTTAAATTACACGATGACTGAACAGGTCGTTGAGACTATATGAAAACAGTGACTTAAAGCCATAATTGGACAGTCAATGTTGGATTTCTTGTCTCTTCATCTCTTGAGTCGTGCCCTATATAGGTGGGACAACTTGAGCAGTCTCCATGTCATTTACGTGAGATTGCACAGTAGGTATAACATCGGGATTTTTAGTACCTTTATGATATATAATAATTAATTTGCCAACTGCGGATAAATACTCAGCTTTTAGTATACGTTTTTTAATATTTGTTAACTCTTTAATAATACTACATTTTATTTTGTTGATTTAGCTTGTTTTCTAAATTTCGATGATTTCTTCCGTATTTTTTTTTAAATTTTGGCTTTTGACGTCATTGTATTGTATGATGGCATTAAATTATTAATGTATTAAACGTCAACGCTTGGGTTGTTTTATTTCAAACTACTCTCTCATTTTGGAATTTTGAGGTTACCGAGGCGTTTATCTACTGTACATACTGTAGGTATGTTGATAGTTAATTTTATTAGTAGATATTTGGTATGTATATTAGTTCATTGTATCTGTTTTAACTCCCGATGCAGGTGCTAACTGTTAATTCTTTCACTTTGACGGGATATTTTTATTTAAACTATTTGTTTGATTGAAGAACCTTCAGTAAGTGCACGGTTAGAGCGCTCCACAAACCTTGTTTAAGCACCACAGTCGGTCCTTTTGCCGACTTACCGTTCCAATGCGATAATTGAAGGGATTTTGTGTGTGTGTTATGTCTCGTCTCTGTGTTTTATCCCATCAACATTTAAGCTGTATGCCTTTGTCAAGCGGTAAATAAGAGTTAAATATCTGTGGAAATTTTGATGGGACCTTTTCTTATTTACCTATGAGTAATTGCTTGATGCGATTATATCGACGCCATGATTGGACTACCCTGATTTATTTATTGTTGCTACTTGTTCAGTGCAATCGAAGGATTAGCATTGGAACTATCCAGACGTATTTCCATTTGTTTATGTAAATAATAAGAAGCATTAAAGACATACACATACATACTATTAACATTTATTATTGTTTACACAGAGATTTTTTATTATTAATAATAAATTCATGTTTTTTTCTGTAATTGAAGTAACCAATCCTTATAAATGTATATTCATTCAGGTCATTTTTATTATCAACTACAAGAATCAACGCTAGGGTAATCTAAACATAACAGTTTGCTGCTGGTTTAAAGATTTAGGGACAGAAACCCGAAGCCGTAACATCATAAGCGGTGTATACGTGTACTACAAATCATAACATTATATTTATATAATTAAAATGCCACATAACCTAAACAAATGTCGAGCCCACGTTGTTTGTATTAAGGTATTTTTAAACTAAAGACACAGCAATTACTTCTCAGAAACGTGTACCTTACCTGTGCAAATAATGCAGTTAAGCACAACTAAAAAGCAATATGGTCAAGAAGTGCATCTATGTTCTGTTATTTTAAAACGCCAAGAGTGTTGTTCTTTCAAATGTATGTACGTTTAAAAAGAAAAACATATCAGTTATTTTCTGTTTTATGATGGAGTTATTTAAAAAACAGCGAAGACACTTTTTATTCTGCTGAAAATAGGTAATTATTCGTGCCGTTCTTAATATTTTAATTCGGCAAACATGCATATGCTTGTCACTGGGCGTTGAAAGATAGGATTCCATGTACATGTATGATCATTTCGTTTAGATTTTCCTAACACTTTTACTATACTGACTTGCAGTACTTGTATTCAAAACAAACGTCATAATAGTGTATATTCTGCTTTATATTCTGCCTATACTTTTTCCTACATCATCATTATTGTATCATTAACTTTTATTTTCTGCATGTTATAAAGCTTTCGCTATCAAATTGATATTTTGTTCAAGACATTGCCTAACATTTCGCAAACAATATTTAAGACCCTTAAATCAATTTCACTTGGTTGCATTCACGTCGATGTCCATACATCGATAGGATCAGCGGACAACTCAGGTAGTAAAGACAATTCATGTTAATTATATATAAAATGGACATGTTAAAATCAATTTTTGCTTTAAGATTATTTTCCTTTATAAGAAAGTTCCCACATACCGTTAGTGATTTGTTTTGACGCACTACTTCCGCCCGTATTTGCCCTCTATAGTGTGCCCAAAAGGTGAAATATGAACCCACTGGAAGTTAATTGATCATGTGTAGTATTCTACCCGTACTGTTCAAATATTGCAAATATTGATGGATCAATGATCATTTTAAGCAAGGAACTTGACGGAACTGCTCTCGGTGTGGGCCAGGAACTTGTTGTTTGTACACCAGATGTTTGCGTATGTAGCATAGAAATAATCTTCCCCGAAAGGTTTACATACGTCAACATGTTTCCGGTCCCTCAAACTTTTCTTTGCACAATGTTATTCTACATAATATATGAACATATCAGAGTGCCATTAACGCTTGTAGTGTGCAGTTGTATGTATATCGCCTTTGCAACTTTGTGAAATATGAATAGGAACATCTAACCTGAAAAGGAGATAGAAACGGTAATTTTCTTTAACTGGTATCAAACTTGTACGAAAAGAAATAATAATTGACTTTTTATAAGAAGTAATTTCATTTTGTAATAGTTATGCAACATTTATTGCAGACAACTTATTACGTTTCACGAAATATAAAAAAAAATCTTACTTCAGGTATGATTGTACTAAAGACGTTTAATATTTAGATATTCATCTAGCTAAATCATTAAAAATTCGGCACCTTCATCAAATATAGTTGGCCTGTATAGTCAGGCCAGAAAAAAAGCATGTTTTTAGTATGTTACAGTTTAAAATTAAACAAAATAGTAATCTCAAGACAGGGACATAGCGCAGAAATGCCATCATGAAAATATAATTGGTTTCTAACCACACCTTTAATTGAATTACAAACTGTATTCAGTTCTTATGTTCGTATGTTTCAAAAAAAAACTGTCTACGAAAGCAATCTTGACTTACATTTATCGTATTTTACAAGGTTATTTTATAACATTTTAGAATTACACAAAAAATCAAATATTGTAAGCACGCTTTCTTTGTATAAAGAAATATTGGTATAAAGGCAGTGAGTAAATACATATGGGATCGAAATATAATAACGATGATGGAATGCAGCCTTTATTTCATTTTGCACCACAAGCGTATTTTATGTCACTTCTAAGCCTCGTGCTATGTGGTCCAGTTTATGTAATTGTAAAGAACGTTTCATTTTAGATATTTGTTAACTTGTTACATTTCGTTTTACACGTATTGCGAAGGTTATTGTTTTGTTATTTGCTTACAGTCACACGAGTACATTCAGGAGTGTCTATATCAATGCTTCTGAGTTTTCAATCAGCAATAGTGCTATGTAAGTATATTTTTTCAATCCCGGAAATTATATTCTTTAACTTTCAGGATTTTAGCTATCAACATTTAAAATGACACTTGAAGTACAATAACTACCATTCACAAAATATGTTGGTTACAAATTTGAAAATGTATAACTTAGAAGTCAGATGAAAGAAAGGCAACTTATTGACATTGTTTTCTTTACGCTTACAATTCAGTTAATAATAAATATTTTGCCATTTATCAGTTATCAATTTATCAATTATCGAAACATTATATACATATACATGCATACATACAGATTCCATTTAAACTCATAATTCCCAATGTTTCCTATTTTTTACGCCTTTCATAATTTTCTGATATGATATTAAGCAATTTGACTGGCTAACAGCCTCGTTATATTGATGCATAATCTTTGATAAAAACATTTCACGATTAACTGTACAGAAAAGTAAGCAGAACATACATCAACATGAACTGTTCAAATAATGATTTAATAATAAAAGCATTATATTAGCAGTAGGCATAGATAAGACAGAATGTCTAAACAGATTTTTTCTATCCAAAATGATTCCATGGTAAATCAAATGCCACACATTGGTAAGTTCACACGCCTTCAGCTGCAAAAAAAACAACACATCTTCAGACAAATTATATTATGCATTAGGACAAAAGGTACATCAGAGTCACTAACATCTGATAATATAAACTATTTTATTAAACATGCAACATTTTTCATATGATTGATTTTTAAATTATATTTAAAGTAATTGCTCAAAAATGCTACCTGATGCGACCAAAATGCATTTATCTTTTTATTAACTCCTTTCGTCAACAACACTCCTGTGATCTGAATTGAAAAATGCAGAGTGCGCAGTTCTTTTCCGTACGTGACGTAAATTTAGACTAACACGCTGAGATGCTCATTCATAACCTGGTAATAAGTCGGAAAATGTTCCACGCGGGATCTCTCTTATCTCGGCCTAGTAGATACTTAATAGTTAGTGAAACACACGTTCTTACAACATTTCCCGCCCCATTTGGACCCGTTCCTAAAGTCACATAGTCGTATTTTTGTCAGGGATTGTTCATTTAAAAATCTGCATTTCATGTACCCTTATATCAGCATTACACAATAAAATCAGTTGAACTTCTAGTTTAACAAAATTTATATTATTAATATTAACATTAGAGGCATGGCTGTACATTGTTTGCGCGTCAAGTCTCCTTCGACATACATATTCGTTTATGCACACGCACTCTTTCTTCCCAGGCATGACGACTGACAGCGAGTAGTCAATGTCTTGCATGGCCAAACCTGCGTGCTTTCGAAATTCAGTTTTCTCATATTTCTGGACTGTGTCACAAAAACACAACACATCCTCAATCAAGTAACGTAGTACCCTTAACACTGTTTATGTTGTTGCTATCAACATACTTTCAGCTGCAGCTGGAACATACAGCCTCCCTTTCATTGGAGAGAAAGGCTACATGAGAAAAAACATTAGCTAATATATCTCATTCATAACAAACTATGACAGCCTCGAGAAAATTGTTAAAATGTTTATGCCATTTTCTATTGCTATTGATCGCTTTACAAATATTTTCTAGGTCATGGGCTCTTCGATTTTATGTATTTAGTAAATTGCTTAATAGTGCATGCTTTAAGAGATTTAGCAAATGCCATTAGATTCGGAAGTTCGCGTAAAGTGATTGAAAGCAAAGAACATGAAATAGACCTTCTCGGACGAGCGTCGCAATGCACTTAAGAACGGATCATTACAGGTTGGGTTGTTCGTGATGATATCATAAAGAACCTCACACCAATGGTAAGCCAAAAGTAAATAAGACATTCATAATGAATAAAATTGATTGTCACAACCATGTGATAACAATTATCGCACACGATGCAATATATTACCGACATGTATAAAAGTCGTAATGGAAAAGTGATAGTTATATTGATTACTGAATATATTTCTGGAACTAAATCAGTTGTATGTAATTGTTCATGCTATGTTTCAGGCGCTATTGCCGGAGTGGGTATGTACATGTTATAACTTAATGTTTTAGTTTTAACAAGGACTATACTTGGTCTTGATTAACCTTTGCTTAGCTTTACATCTTTTTTTCTTTTTGTGTAACCTTATTCGTGTCATCATATGCTTGTAGAAAACACTATTTATTATTTTATTTTTGAAATGACACATTTAGCTTGGAAACACTCTCGATAAATCTGGATTAATCTTAAATAAACAAATATGGTAAATGTTATTTGCTTGACATCTATGTTAAGCTCGACTAGAAAGCGACAAATATCCACATTGTATAATCGGGATCGCTAAACAAAAACAAAGCTTCAGTTTTGTTTAGTCTCAAGCCACGTACTCAAATATGCATTTTAATAAACACAATACGTCGGAAACAGAAATTTAGGTTAATTTAAATTACTACGTACTGACCATGCAGCTTGAGATCAAAACCTTAGTAAAAGTGAATACAAAGTTTTGCTAATTAAGGTTTGGTTAAATCATGCACCCAAGCAGACATTGATAAATGATCTACTTCCCTGATGTGGAGGAGGAGGGGTGACAAACAAATATTATTTGACAAAGTACTCAAGAAAGAAAATGTTTAGTGTGTATGGCCTCACAAATCTTCAAAACGTCACATCGATAAATTTGTGCTGTTTTAAATGAATCAACAACAATGAGCATAAACCACTCCATTTACCTATATGGAGTTAGATGTCAGTATGATTGAATCTTAAATAATAAACTCTAAAATGTTTTTGGTTTTATCATTCTAAGGGTTTAGATATAACACCTTCGTTACTATATACTAGTCTGTCATTATGAATAACACCAGGCATGTATCTGTCCACAGTGTTTCAATGTTTATTTTTCAGACTCTTTTTAATGCATCGTATCACTTATGTCTGACACGGACACATTATACATTTTTAATAGCACTGATCCAGGTGTGTTCATCGGCCTTAGATATTCCAGAAAATGTAACTTAGGAGACTAATTGTAGCTCATTTAAATTTAAATATCGTACAGTCAAAATTTTAAAAATGCACGAGCGTCTACACGACCAAGAATAGATTATCTTTCTTATTCTTCCTGAGACGAAACTTGATGTCTCATATCGGGACATTTTATCTGAAGTTTCAGATATGACTTTCACAGACAAGATTGGAACACTCATGGTGGTGGACTTGCATTATTCGTCAGATCTAATATTCCATATAGAAAAAGAACCAATATAGAAAACTCTCCATTAGAAAATATAATTAATGGAACGGCATAAAATAATAATTTATGTATAGGTAGCGATTTCTTATTTAACAAACTGACACATTTAACAATCTCTGAGTCAAAACTCGATATGTGTTAGGTGTTAGGAATAAGCCAAATCTTCAGGTTAATATAACAACTTTTTATCAAAAACGCAAATTGTCCTACATAAGTTTTAAAAGTTTTTAGGAAAAGATTTTGTCTCAGAGCTGCAGTATATTAAAATAAACTAACATACGAGCAATGCGAAAAGAACTAAGCATCAGTAATAGACATAAATTCTTAAAATTAAAAAATACTTAAATAAGTAACTAACCTTTATTGCAGCATACGAGAGTAAAAAAAATAACACAATTTTATATAATTAAATATGCACGTGCCCTTAAAACATCGCGTCGGTACTCGCTTGGATTCAATCAGAAATTAATAACGGCATTGTCAAATTGTACCCATTATGATTGAAACAATTAAGAGTTTGTCAAAGCGCCTTTTTTGGGGGGAAAAAAACCTATGTTTTAAAGTTTCATATTCTTTAAAGTACATTGTACTGAATGGGATCGTTATTTACCTTCGTATATTGTATGCATGCTGCTACTTCATCGCTATTTACTTTTGGGGGAGAATTTATGCAAATCATCTGCTCGAGATCTAATTTAATTATAAAACGTGAGAAAAGATGTTGCCCTTCTTTGTGGTTAACTACTTATTCACAGTTTAAATCTAGATTTAAATTGTAATTGTGTGTCATTTCATTTAATCACTTTGACTTTCATCTTGTAGTGCCTGTTTATCGGAAAATGAAATGCAGTCGTGTGGTCGGGATGAATCCCCATGTTGGAAGAAAACAAACATTATTTATAACAGCTACCATTAATGGCACCAAAAGTGACACGTGGCCGCTGATAAGACAATGCGTGTTTTGAGCCGACATCGAAGTTGGTTTCAAATGGAAATGTTTCGAATGTTTTAAATGTAATGAGGCCATATCCGGTTTTTAATCATTCGACATTCTTTTTACTCAATAGTTGGAAAAAAAACTTTTTGACATTTAAAAACATGTCGAAAGTAACATTATCATGTGTAGATCGTATTTTTCTACGATCCAGTAATATCTTTATATACGATGACAGTACTGGTCTCTGAGTGACACATGCCCTGCGTAGACAAGTTACTATTAACGATCAAAAATGAATCTGCTCAAATAAAGCCGGTCGTTTCTGCTGAGCAATGATTTCGGATAAAATAACTGACGAGTTTCATTATAAAACTATATTATTTTTGTAATTATTATGCGTCTTTGACACATGGGAATGTTTATTTAAAGAAGGGCTTGCTAAGGATGACTTTACGGTAGATAGATAGATAGATTTTATTGTATCATTAGGCAATAAGCCTATAATTTCACAATATTAACAATAGTATTATAATAGTATAATATAGTATAATCGATATTATCAATGGCAATGTACATGTCATTTAATTTGTGATAGTCAATACAAATCGTAAATTACCATAATCAACAACATTATCATCATAGTAATTATCATTATTGACATCATCATTGTTATCGACACTATCAACATTTTTGCTATATTGTTATTTATGTCTATAAATGTTACGAATATCAGCACACACACAAAAATAAATATAAAATATAAACACACACACACAAACAAAAAGCGAGACATTTTGATTATGGATATTTGCATGGACATCTACATATTATATTATTAAGGGAGTTAAAATATTTATTTGAGTGTTACATGAAGTATTGTTAAACTACGTAATGTTCTGCAATCTTCTCCCCCTAAGATCAAACGATTTGAAAATGTAAATGGCTAGTTTAGAAATCATAATCCGGCTTTCGGATTTTAGCAATTCTGTAAATTTTATCATACTTTGTATTTTCCAATCATATGGATTGGTGTACTGTTTTCTAACTGATTCGTAAATGGGACATCAAGTAAGAAATAATATTCATCTTTTAGTACCTGGCATATTTCACACTATCTCTAATTAACGGGTGTAGCCGTCGATTTATGCCACTTACCGGTTTCTATTTGTAATCTGTGAGATGACACTCTTAGTCTTGTAAGTGCTATTCTTAATCTTTCTATTTCAATTGTGTCTAAGTATAATTTGAAGTTAAAATCACAGATGTGTTGATACGTATTTGATCGTGTAGGTAAGTTAATACTTTCCAACCATTCTTGCTGGTAACAACTGCTCATTCTTCGGTTAAATAATGAGATAAAGCTATTATAGTTGTCCACTCCCTTAATATTCCTTACATCACTAAACCCTAACTTATCTAATATTTGTTTAATTTCTTTTGCCCAGTTATGTTTATCTAGAAAATAATCAATGTCATTCAATAGCATTTTATATACGTAAGTTATATACTTTTTGCCCTTGCCTTGTAGTATTTTAAAACCAGTATTTTACAATATACACAACTCTTTGCTTTGCGATTGGCATTCGCCAAAGTTCACCGTAAATAAATTGTTTTGCGTTTGTTGTTTTCTTTGCAATATTTTAAATGTATTTACTTAATTCGGGCAATGTTAGTGTATCCCAGTATTTCTGCACCATAGTTGAGTATGGGTAAGACGAGCTTATCAAACAGTTTCAAACCATGGCTTATTGTGAGATTCGTAAATTTAGCTAAGTATTTTTCATTTGAAATAGCGCCTTCAAAGCTTGTCTTATAATGTTTCACATGCATAAGAAATACTTCCTACTAACGATAATTTTACGCCTAGGTAGGTATAGAAATTCACGCTTTACATATGATCGTTATTCTACGTAAATTGAATATTTGGAGCTTAACCCCCTTTTCCAAAAATCATCACTTTACTTTTATTAATATTTGCAGTCAGTTTTAATCGATGGCAAAATTCATGTAAGATGTCTAGGCTGTTTTGTAGGTCATCACTACTTTCAGAAAAGAGAACGATATCATCTGCATAAAGTAATACACGCAGTTTAAACATATCTAGTTGAAATCCCTGAGCCCCTTTTAATTCTAGCGTTTCTTCTAGGTCATTTATGTAGATGGGAAACAGGAATGATGATAGACACTGACCCTGAGCTACCCTGAGTGCTTTTGTGTAGCTTCCACTAAGTTCGTCGTTAGTTATACAGTCGTTTCTAAGGAGCTCTACATAGATTTTAAAATGTTCAGAATTTTGCCTCTTATACCATATCTGATTAGTTAGTACCATAATGCATTTCGTACTACGTAGTCGAACGCTTTGCTATAGTCAACCATTGCTACGTAAAGTTTTTTATTTGAATTTAACATGTGTTTTACGGTTGCATTTAAAATGAATATATAATCAACAGTGCTTATACCTTTGCGAAAAAACAACTTGTGCTTCCACGTATACATTATCGTTTTCTGCCTATGTGGTTAACCTGTTATTTAGGATGTGTGTGAAAAGTTTTCCAAAATGACTTAGAAGAGATATGCCTCTGTAATTATCCACAAGATTAACGTTTCCTTTTAATGCAATGGTATAATAAAGCTCGTGTTCCATTTTTCTGTGAAATATTCTGGATGAAAGATTTTGTTAAATAACGCATGTGAATACGGTAATAACGTGTCTGAACCATATTTGAAGAATTCATTGATAAGATAATCCGGTCCTCCTGACCGGTTATTACGAAGATCTTTGCAAGCTTTAGCTATTTCAGAATTTTAATTTCTAAATTCAGTTCTGAGAACATATCATGTAGTTCATTTTCCACATATCTTTCATTAAAATATATAATTCCGGATTGTTAATTGCTTTAAAATTTGTGTAGAAATCATTTGTGATATTATTGTTTGACTGCCCAGTTGATGCACTCTTTCACATTTTCCAATATTCTCTAGCATTTGTATATTTCATATTTTTTTAATTTAGTTGTTTTATCTTTCATATAGTTATACTGACTTTTTCTTATGTGTGTCTTGTATTTACTTCTCGCCTCAGTCATATTGCGTCTATTGAGATCACTTTTCTCTTTCTTGTACATTTTAAGATTCCTGCCAATTTTTTTCTCACTACATATATTATTGAACCGTTTGTTTTTTTTCTAGTTTGTCCTTTGTACCATTTCGTTTTTGTTTTTTTGTTTTTTGTTTTTTTTTAATAATGGGTCTACAACATATGTCATAAATGTATCGCTGATATTAATTCTATGTTTGTAGTTAGGGAGTGTAGTTGTTCTATGTTAACATCTTCGTTAAGGATATCTATATATAAACTTGATTTATCTGAATCCCAATTATATTTTATTCGTTCCTGTGTGGTCCGGAATTGCCTGTTTCTTGTGTTATGTGTGGTCTTTTACAGTTGCCAGTGTCATTAATTGAAAAGCTTACAAAACAATGATCATATAAACTGTTCATGAACCGCAAAGTGGGTAAAATATTGCATGAAGTCTGCTTTGCATAATACATAGCCAATTACACTACAACCAGCTGACTTAATACAAGTAAACGCCCCACACTCTTATCCTCACGACCTACCATTCATAATTCTGAAACCTGTCTGTTTGCAAAATTTTAATATATTAGTACCGTGCCCGTTTGTTATTCTATCCTGGCTGTATCTATATAAAGGAGTGCATATAGTATAATCTTCAGGTAATATATCTTGATTGAAAAAATCATCTTCTATAAAATCATTTTTGCCCTACCAGTGTATTAAAATCTCCTGTTATTATAATATTTGGGTTTGACAATTCATTTTCCTCAAATAATTCCTTCGGTTAATAAATGGAATGATCAACAGATATTTCCCCTCTGTTACCAGTCGGAATATTATAACAAAGGAATATGTAAACATCATGGAAACCTATATCGTGTCCACATCATCATTGTATAAACTATCAGCGACATAAATTATCAACCCACCACAATAACTTCGTGCATTTTAGTGTTTGTTTTCTCTGTTTAATATAACATGTTTAAAATCAACCTTATCATATTTAAATATATCACTGCCCCATGTCTCGCTGAATAATAAAATATCTTTTTTTTTCAAATAATGAATTTATTTCTTTAAAATCTAGTTTGTTGAATGTCTTCCCTATTAAGCCCTGCACATTGGGTAGACACAGATTTATTTCCGTAGTATGCCTGGATGCATCCTAGAGATGTGCTGTGTCAGTCACCACACAATTTGTCGTGTCCATTGCAGCTTCACCGTCTGTGTTTATGCAGCTATTGTTGTCTTTATATTTAATATAAATGCTAGGTTTATTTACCGTCTGTGACTGGCGCATCCTATTATTTCCTTTCTTGTTCGACTTATAGCAATTTAGGTTCTTGCCCTTTTCTCTGCTCCTGGTCGACACGCCCATGTTGACTTTTTTCCATAAGACTAACCATTACGCTGTGCCTTCTTTTCATGATATTGACACTTGACTTGTTTCTAGTTGCTAATTGGTCAAGTGATCCGGTGAGTTTACAATCGCAATCCATGTTGCTCGTATTTCTGCCTAAGTTCACGTGCAGATTGTCGCCTTGTGTACCAGAGATTCTGGTTCACTTTTAATTTCTGTGTCACGTGAGTAGGTCTTTTTGTCACGAGGGGAGTTAGCATTGTCTGTTTTGTTATGAGGTGTACCGTTGTTGACAGTGTAAGTCTGCAGTCTGTCCTCGTTTACTAACGGGAACCAATCAAGAATCATGTCAGATACTAGTCGTTTGTCAATGAATAGGCGCGCTGGGAATTTAATCTGTACGTGTGCTCTTCTTGCACGAGCTTACTCTTGCCTGCTGACATGTGTACAGATGTTTTCTTGCTTTTGCTATCTCGTTGGGGTAATCACGATCTGCACAGAATGGCGTCCTCTTTAATTTGTACGCATTTCGTAGTACATGCTTAGTGTTAACGTAGTCGCGGAAACGTACGACGATTGGTCGTATTGGGTCGCTTGATTGATTTTAATGTTCAATTGGTCCTAGACGATGTGCCCAGTCAATAGATATATCAAGTTTTTCCCTGATAAAGTTGGCGATCAAAGATGCACGTGAATGTCTGGTGTTTTCTGTGACTTCTTGTGCTGACAATACACGTTGTGTTTTCCATTACACGACCCATCAGATAAGTGTGCTCAGTATTTTGTGTTTTTGCTCATTCTTTAGGACGCCAAAAATTCTATTTATGTTATCAAATAAACATACAAGCTTGTTTTCATTGTCTAACCTTGCAATTGATTCATTGTCCAAATCCATAGATCCGCTAGAGCTGATCTTTTTCCTCTTATGCTGCCTCGACTGTCTGCCATTTGGTTCCCATCCCACCTCTCGTTTTAAACTCGTTCGACACGTTCACGTTATACTCTAATACTGATGTTTCACTATCACTAACACTTGTGTTTAATGTATTACAGTCCATTCTTGATTCTGCCGTAATGTTTTGGTGAAAACTCTGGTCTATAAAGCCTTAGACACTGGAAAGAAAGAACTTTTGACATCAAGCTAAAAAAACACGTGCGAACACTGCCATTAACCGGAAGTTATATCATATATATATATATGTGTGTGTGTGTGTGTGTGTGTGTGTGTGTGTGTGTGTGTGTGTGTGTGTGTGTGTGTGTGTGTGTGTGTGTGTGTGTGTGTGTGTGTGTGTGTTATTGTTAAGATTTCGAACAGGTCGAACAGTTTTATCAAAAAACATCAGACGTAAATATATTTTTACAACGGAAATGTGATACAGAGATACCCTCGGTAAAACACATTCCCGGATCACAGTTGCCCAGTGCCTTTATTGACGTATATGTTATAAAACTGGTTTAATTTATTGTCAGTGCGCTTCTTTACTAATCAATCACTGACATGCATACTTTCCATTTATCATTTACCATGTTTTATGTTCGCTGGTTGAAAATATACGTTAATTTTATCTGAACGTGGTATCATTTTTGGTTTGGCATAATTTTTGTCGTATCATTCATTGTACTTTAGTATTTTATTTTAACATAAGGTCGGCTATTCATAAACTTTTATTTGTACATAAGACATCGCCGTCATTAAGTAGAACGTTTAATTGTCTGCAATTTTAAGTAAGTAGTCCATTTATTAGACCTTTAGGCGTACTCACACCTTC
>CM017560.1:14895560-14915166 GCA_007844125.1 Sinonovacula constricta | reverse complement strand
CTCGATAAATACACAAACTGTTCCCGCTCATTCCTCTTCAGTAACATCGATATCTTAAGCTTAATATTCGAATTTAAACCGAAATCATTTAATAAATTACTGGAATGATGTCGGATGATGATGGTAATAATACTGTACTATGATGATTTGTTGCTGTTAATGATGTGATAATGATAAATAATAATATTAATAATAATAATATAATAAATAATAATAATAATATAATAATAATAATAAGATCTAATATCCTCTGCTCCTTCTCCTCATCTCCTATCCTCCTCTCCTCCTCTCTCTCCTCCTCCTCCTCCTCTCTCTCCTCTCCTCCTCCTCTCCTCCTCCTCCTCCTCCTCCTCCTCCTCCTCCTCCTCTCCTCTCCTCCTCCTCCTCTCCTCCTCCTCCTCCTCTCCTCCTCCTCCTTCCTCCTCCTCCTCCTCCTCCTCCTCCTCCTCCTCCTCTCCTCCTCCTCCTCCTCCTCCTCCGTCCTCCTCCTCCTCTCCTCTCTCCTCCTGCCGCTCCGCCCCCACGCCGACTTGCCTTTAAAATAGCAAAATTCAGTCCGCATCGGGTAAATAAGTACGTAGTTTGAGTGGGTTCTTATTTTCTTTTCGAACAATTCTTCACACGTTTTTGCTTGCAATTGATACTTGGCTGAAATAAACCAGAGAATAAATGTAAACATGTTATTACTGTAGTAATTTTCTCACCTAATGGAATCAAGACAGGAAGTCGTTTTTATCAAATTTCACACAAGTTCGTATTGGTTTGTCAATTAAAATCGGAGAAAGTTATTATTATATTGAAGAATGCTAACTGTAACATCTTACTGAGCATTATAAATTACAAATTAGCTTTCAGGACTGACTTCATACATTTCCTGTACATGTAACTGGAATTCCCTTCAAAGCGACTATAACAGTTTAACGTTTATATCTCATAAAGTGCCTTGCTGTAATTTTTGAGAATTTTTTAAAACACATATTTGTCTCCTTTCTTTTTATTAAAGGGAACATTGTTCATAAAATTATATAAAGTTTGGTCAGGCTCGTTATAAGCTGTCATTTTGTTTTTCTTAGTATCCAATTCTTCGCTGAATTTTCTACTGAAACCAAGAGTTAATTGGAAAAAAATTTCGAAAATATCCACCGGGGCTTTTATTTGCAAATGACTGTCTTTATATGGTGCACATGTACTTCAGCGGAAATGTTATTGGTGCATAAAATAAAGGTGCGAAGATATTATTAACAGGCAAATGAAAAATCACACAAGAAAACTCAAAGGTTAAAGCAAACAGAAGGTTAATCGATTCCTTAGCAAATGTAAATTGCCCTCACTAACTTAGCTTAAGTTCTTTTACACTGAGAGGTGTCGGTCAAAACCGCGTAAAATGTAACCGCGTAAAATGTTAACAAGGACTATGTTGAAACGAGAATTGCCGCAAAAGAAATTCAGTGAGAATGTCGTTTTCTTTGTAAGAGACCAATTGATAGTACTGACAATAACTTCTGTAAAGATACAAGTTCTCAGGACAATTTGCTTGTATTATTTACGTTTAGTTAGAAACATACAACACGGATTGTATGAAATAAGGTAAAAATATAATAATTAAAAACAATACTCACGATAAATTATGATTACAGTATTTTGATAATTCCGAATCTTCTTTTTACTCTTTAAGAGACCATTTTACAAGTATGCATATACATTTTGCTGAAGCAAGCCCTCGTGAAAATTTGCTAGCATCGGACTTTTTTAAGATTTGTTGGAAACACGCAGACTAAATAGTCTGAATAAAGAAGGAAGATAGAACCAGTTTAAAAAGAAAACACAAGAAAAAATAGGGAATAACAGAAATGGTACGACAACGGGATCATCCACAGAACTTTATTTTCTTAGGTAACCATTGAATCCACTTTAGCACAACCGAAACACTTTTGAACAGATAAAAAGGCATTTAAACCACCGATTCTGGTATGTTTGTGTACATAAACCAGTAAAGTACACATGGTTTATAATTACATTGTGAATTCATGTCAAGGTCGCCATGTGAGTCCATATTAAATACAGCGTGCAAATGGGACAAATACTGATATGTGTGATATGATCCATAAGCATTGTTCACTTCAAATATCTTTAGGTTGATGTTAAAAAGTGTGCCAGTAATTGCGACGGTAATTGGTCAATTCTCATGCATTTGAAGCCCCCCTCCCCCTTGATTTATCGAGACTTCGTTTAAACTGCCTTTTCGATTCAACACAACAAATATTAATTCGGAAATATCAACATTTCGAATATCACACAGCATTTCGATTTTTCTTAAAACCTGTCATTTAAGGGTAAAAAAATGTTTCTCTGACTATCCTACCTTTGACAGAAAAACGTTGTAAACATCTAGATTTTGGATCACAGTTTTAATTATTTTTGTCTGACGAGATTTCAAGTTTATTTCTAATGATCTGTTAATTAAACTGTAACATTCCGTAAAATTCTTTACACATATAAACAGGGTTGTTTTTCATACTTAACTAGACCGAAACGCATGGATTTAAATATTAACTTGAGTTGATTTACGCTATACGTCAATCTCATTATTTACATGGTGGTATTGCAAAATCATGATCCGATGCTTACATGTGTTTAAGACCTTTTCCAACCGCTTAATTGGTTCGATGTAATTCAATATTTGTAGCTTTTCTGTATCCGTAGAAACAGTTAATATTAAAAAATTACTTCTGTTGCAGAGATTTACTTACCTATGTGAAACACATGCTGAGCATCGGGATTGAAGTCACATGAAAACGTATTTAGCATTTGAGAGTTGTTGAATGTTTGAAGAAAATCATCGTCACAAAGGCATGATCCTGTCTGACTGTATCCTGCCAGCTTGAAACCCTGACCGCGACACAGCTCAATACACGTGATCCTGGAATCCCCAACCGTAATGTTGACTGTTGAACTCATGCTGTGTATGTCCAAGTCATTGTAACAGCTCTCTGGGAAGAGTAAGGAAGAGTAGCAATTACCGTCGATCTACTGGCCTATATTGCACATTCATGTACATAGGTAATAAAACACATATATCCACACATAGACTTATAATCATTAAACATCTAATGCAAATAAGAATCAGTTATAGATCTGCTCACAATGCGAAAGTTTAAAATGTTCCGTTTCTTTCATTGTCACCATTTTACAGTCGCTTACATTTGATTTGTTACTCTTTCACCTTACCGATGCCAGCGATCACGGTTTTTTTTCTTTGACCTTAGTTTTTGCGGAAAAGTTCATCCAAGCAAATTCATTGTTGCTCACCTGAATATAAATAACCTCAAGACGAATTCTTTAGAAATTCACGAATTACTGTAAGACAAAATAATGACCATTCTCTTTCTCTCTGAGACAAAAATTAATAATTGATAAAGGGACCGGTTATTTGAAGTTTAAAACAATACGCTTCACTGACAAGAAAATAGATGGGGGTGGTCTTGCTGTGTTTGTACGCTCAGATATTCCATTCAGAAGAAGAACTGACCTGGAGCATTCTCAATTAAAATGTGGTCCTTGAAGTGAACAAAGTAGTCTTTCCTTCATGTGCATCGATCACCAAGTGTACGTTTATCTTTCTTTGAGAACATGGAGAAATGCTTTGATATATGCGTGGCAACCACTTTGCTGTTGTTGGAGATTTAAACTTTGGCTTGTTGTCAGAAACTAAAATCAAATCACTTTTAAACTTCTGTGAACTATTTAACTTCAACAACATTTTAAAAGAGCCAACATGTTTTATGAAAAAATTGTTCACCCTTTCTTTTAGATGTAATCACATTCAATGGATCTTTGTTTTAGAATTCTTAAATTTTCAACAGGTGTAAGTGACTGCCATAATATGATAAATACCACGCCCCCATCTTATTAAAACATACATTTATACAGAAAGTTGTATACAGTTTGGGCGGGAAAATTTTATCTACGACCTGCACGATATCAAAGTAATCTTTGGTATCAATGAAGAACAATCTGAATATAAACCAATTTAACTGCCAATTTTAAAATTCGATTATGTTTGTTATCGACAAACATGCTCTACTAAAACAGGGTTATATAAAGCAAAACCTGTTTCCATACAGGAACAGATCCCCTTGAAAGGACATATTCATGAAGGAAATGCTGTATAATAGGTTTTAAAAATGTAGTAATTCCAAAACCTGGGAACATTATAGACAACAAAGAAACCAAGTTACTAAAACAAAAAGACCATTTTACTAAACAGCGGGAATGTGTGAGTAAGTCTGAAAATTTCGGACAAAGAAATCAACCTTAGTTGTCAACGAAATTAACTGGAAATCCAACGAAAATAATTATAACTGAAAACATCAAGACAATTTCGAATACTGAAGAAGTAGCAAGTAGTTTTAATTTCTATTTTGAAAACTTGCAAAAGATATTAGGAAAAGCTGTTACCCCGAGACACACCCAAGCGTATTAAAATCAGTGACAGAAATTGTACCAAAAGCACATTTAATTTCTCGAAAGTAACCGAAGTCTCTATCATTAATCTTGTAAAAGGGTTTAATGCCAAAACGTCGACGGGTGTTGATAAAATATAGGCTGAACTCTTATGACGTAGTGACAGAGTACTTATCCAACATTTCACATATTGTTATTATCTCATTTGTGCTTGGAGTTCCCTTAACAGGCTCAAAGAAGCACAATTTATCCCAATGTTTAGAAACAATGACCTAACAATCAAATCATATTAAAGACCAATTTGTATCCTACCAATGCCTTCGAAAACCATTGAAAAAGTCCTCTGTTCGTAGCTGTCAGATCATTTTAGCACTATCCTTGAAAGGTTTTTGTGTGCGTTTCCTAAAGGTCATGTAACTCTGCAAACGGTCAGTAGCTGGGCTGAAGTTACCAAAGGTGTTCCACAGAGTTACATCCTTGAGCTATAATTGTTAAATGGTTTCATAAATGACATCTTCTCTTTTTCATTAACAAATAAACTCTTTTCAACTATGGAAATGAACACATTATCGTTTCTCACCCAAAACTTTAATGTCTACATTACAATCCGACAGCAAAACACTGACTAGTTCCGTTACAATGTTATGCAGCCAAAGCCCCCTTTTTTAGGCTATAGCTGTACTATGTCTAAAACTTTCTTTTTTTTCTTTATTGATGACAACCTGGTAAAGAACGATGATGAAGTAAAATTATTTGGTGTTGATATTGATTTCAAATTGTCATTTGACGCTAATATAAAAATATTGTGTTAAAACGCAGGCATGCAGCTGAATATTCTAAAAGGTACTGGTAAAACCATTTAAACAGGCTTGATGTCTTTCATATATTTATACTCTAAAGTTTTAAGTTTCCCCCCTAAGCATGACATTTCTGTTTAGTATAAAAAAGAGACAATAGGAAAGATACAAGAAAGAGTTTTGTGCACGATGATGTCTTATGAAGAATTCTGGGCAAAGGCAAAACTTCCAGCTCTTCATACTCACAAACAGAGATTAATGCCTAAAGAAACTTTCAAAATTCTAAACTATTTTCCAATTTATTTGTTACAAGATATGGTGGTAAATAAAGAAGCAAAGTGCAATTTAGATATTCCAAAATTCTACATGTTTCAAGCGTAAAAACAACCATATATAGACAAAGATCATTCAAAATTGTTGTTCCAGTCCTTTGGATTTTACTGAAGGAAACTGCTAGACAGAGCACAGTTTTTAATACTTTTAAAACTTGGATTTCCTTTTGAGATGGTAAAAATTGTAAATGCTTCTTTTGTCTGCATAATTTGTTGAAAGTGATTAAAAGCGATTAGAGATAAATTATCTTTATAATACCCGAACAGTCGGTTGTATCTCTGTATCTGTATGTCTATTAAATAATGTGTAAACTTGATTTGTTTCTTAAACAAAATTTAAAAAGAGAAACATATAAAAGCAACGAATTTAAAAAAAAAATTGAGCTGACAAACACATATAGCACAACGAAATTAAGGATAACTAATTTGTTACCACGTCTGGGGCACTCGTTACAAGATATGTTTGCAGATCTTTCATAGTACTGTGAGAATAAATGTTATGTTATTATTATTACGGATGGTAGAGAAGGCGGAGATCCTGTCGAAATCCCCGCCGCAATATACAGGAGAGTCTTTGGTTGTTTCATTGTAGTCGGGGCATGGAAGAGAGCAGTCTGTGGTATTAAACAGAACATCGGCTAAGTCTCCGCAGAAACACATGTCCCCATTTACCGCCGCAATACTGAAAGATACACAGAACATTTTAAAGAGAGAAAATGTCGTGATTCTTTAAAGAATATACATTTTAATAGCCAAATGTTAGCAAAATGTAAGTTTGAAATATTTAATTATATATATATCCATTATGATTGGCTAAAGTGTTATAAAAGAAAATCAACTTATCACAAAACAAATTCTTCGTTTAGCATGTTTTACATTAAAAGTAACCAGAGAAATGGCGTTAAATATAGGTAACTTCGCATTGTGCAAGAACAATTTTTAACAATGGACCACCATTGTTTTGTTTCAAATACCGAAGCATACGTAGGAGTCATTGAATTCCGTATTGTTTAAAACGAAATAGAGACAGGATGTCTAGTTTTCATTTGTATATTATATCAAAAAGGTGAAATTTTAAAAAAATGATGTGATTAAATATCCCAATTGAAAATTTAATATATATTTTAACCATTTTATAAATCAGGGTTATTGTTAAAAGAAAAAAAAAACATCTTTTGGCGTGTTTAAATGTCATTGAGATGTGAGAACCTAATCTAAGCTTGAACACTTTATTGCGCTATCGCGAATGCATGTGTATACGGGTATGTGATACCGCAGAATATATACAGTTACGCAATTCTTTTGCATTCACCACTACTAAATGATGCAGGCATGTCTTATACCATGTTAAAGAAGATTAAATTGATATTTAGTTGGGTGTACCCTCATGAGGAAAGTTTGTTGACGTCATTAAGGAAATACCAACTGATGTAAACAAGGGACGCCTATTTGCAAGAAAGTGGTAAAGAAAGTTGTGTTTAGATGTAGTCAAGCTTTACTTGCCCATATTTTCAGCAATGCCGAAATTATACCTCCAGCATAAGAATGCTGAAATACTTTTGGTTACACGTGTTGAAAATAAGCTTCTTAATACGTACCTCCTTATAAAACAAGTCGTAAACAGGTGTATTTATGTGTTTTATATTAAAGGATATGCCATTATGTTGTTTTGATATCAACTGATGATATCTACTCGACTGTTTACGTTGTACAAATAAAACCCTGTTTAATGGGGATGAAACTTACGGCATTCCAAGTACCCGACATTCCTCAATGCATTGTTGTATAATGTTTCCGGCAGATGTGTCGTTAATATTGAAGTTTATTGTAGGTATGAAGTCCTCTTCTTCCAGGCATCCAAGATAGTTTATTTCCCCTGTCCACAGAAACATACAATAACTTCAAAATGTAGGTCGGTAATGAAGAGTAAAGCAACAGAAAAATATCATGACATTATGCTCAAGAAACATATTTTAAGTAAATTGACATGTATTCTAATGAAAGTAAAGCTGGTTTTACATTCATAAGAGCGATAATTTTAAATGATATTATTTCTGAAGTATCCGCAATCAGCAAGAGTTGCATTAATTTCATGCCGATTAAGTCAATATTACGGCGATTTTTCCACAACACTTCATGATCTACATATTTTTGTGTTCACGTTTAAAAGGGTTACATTATTAAGTTTTATTTTACAAAAAACAGTTAGCACGCACTTTTCACTCCGCTTTAACTAAATACAATAAATTGTAGGCTTTATCTGCTCCATGGGTAAAGTAGTTTTATGTTATATGTACATTGTATTATTTACTTTGAATTGTTTTTTTTTCTGGAGTGCGACGCCTAAATTATGAAATTTGTACATGGGGAAAGCGATTTTTTTCTGGCCTGAGACCACGAGTATTGCAACATGTATTTTCTTTTGATGAATATTTGACTTTAGTGCTTCAATTCTTTGTACACTTGAGATTGTCATGGGACACATGTGGTTCTTTTTTAAATGTGTCCCACTTAGCGAGGTGAACCTCTTAGTGATTTTAATGTTTTGTTGTTTTTGTATTGTATTGATATTGTAGTTAACTTCTTTTCAATTTCATTCTTTGCATTTGAAATCCATCAGGAATTGCGCGGTTAAAACTCTGTAAAACAATACTGCCAAATGACCGTTCCAAGGCGGTAACTGTCGGGTTTGCTCTTTTTGTTTAAGACTCACCACAAATTTGTTCTTACTTTTTACTTGGCTTGCATGTGAAATACCTTTGTCCTGTGCCTTTGCGGAGTTTGGTATATGTTGCAATGCTTATAGGACTTTTTATATATTCATATATTATATTTTATAATATTATTAAAATATTCATTTTTCACAAGGATATAATTAAACATAAAAATATGGAAGATTTTCGGTATGTAATATTTGCTGCTAAAGACATTTAACATAAAGGTCTGTACTGAAAGAAAAATTGGCTTAAAAGAAAATAATATTTTATTAAAATTGTATGCTACCTATAAAAAAGAATTGAAAGGACGATATACATAATAAATCTATAAAGATACTTAAAGCTTTTGACTCAACAACTTAAGATCCAGTATTAGTCTGTAAACATCTTACCAATCGCCGACTTCTTTTACGATGACCGTCAATGCATCGGCAATATTGTAATTTAAGTCTTACAGTGCGCAAACAATCTTATTCACTCGATATGTGTTTGCAGCCGTGAAAACTGGTTATTGACACTTGGATAACTAGAATACCTGGTGCCGCGTAGCGAGCATTAAGAAAGCTGTAAATTTGTAAATAAGTTCTGAAATAACTGTCCAGCGGGGGCGCCTCGCTTTCCGACACTGTGGGACATTAAAATAAAGAAAAAAAAGCAGTTCTGGAAAAAATTGTCTCGCTTGGCGAGTTGTCCCGCTAAGTGGGGTCGTCCTTCATCGTGGTTTTACTGCATATGCTATAGTATTCATATTTTATATTTTCTTATTCTTAATTCGGACCCTTTCAAAATGACCAAAATTAATTCAGTCTATTAGTGTATTAAGTTGATAGAACTTGCTAAACAACCATATTTATGCAAATATATATTAACAACGTATGTTTAAACTATTATTCTGAACAAAGCATTGGCTATACAACATTTCAAAACATCGCTCATATCAGAGCTGCTTATATAGCTAGCTCTGTACGGTCCGCACACATTTAATGAAAGCGCCACACGTTATATACACTGCTTCGGAAATGCAGTTATATGTGGAGACAATTATAACCGGCGTAAACAACTTATGTTTTGTGAGATAACCGCCTTGTTGAGAATTCGTTACATTTATGACGTTATGCCGCCATTTCTTGTATTGTACCGTTTGGCGTATTTTTGACGCCATTACGTTGATATTGTTATGTATAGGTTTTTAGACGTTATTAAAGATTAAAACTATATAGACTTGTTTTATCATTCGTCTCAGTAAAACGTCTCTTCTGAAAACCACAACTTCGCCTTCAATGTTTAGGACATAAACAAAATATCACAGTAGCACCGCCAAGCATAACCTGTGTAAGATGTGACTGGATGTTGCATTTCTACGCGCTCTAGGAAGTGACATATTTGTAGATCCGATGTCTTTTTAGTGTTGCATTTCATAATAATATTTGCTTCTAGTATAAACAGACTGGGTATATTAATGTTAACATTTACATTTCATGACATTACTACAAGAGTTTAACTGTGTTTCTGCCGTTCGTTTCCCATCCAATCTTGTAACATTGCATTCAGTAGAAAATAGCAAGGCGGTGATTTGTTTACTTTAACTTAATCACTAATATTACTTTCTTTTCAGAAAAATAAGTAAAGCCCATTGGCAGAAAACTAGTTTATATCAAATGAAAAGATCTACTCACAGTTTAATGGGCAGTCAATCATTATAATTTCGTTAAACAGAAGCTTTGTTTACGAATAACAAGTACCAATAACGGCCGTTTTTTCAAATCATAAGCAATTTAAATGTAAGAAAGATTTCTAAGCAATTTTTTTATTTTAGGTTGGATTAATTTCATATCTGTCAATTTAACTTAACAACTGGCTATCATTTTATTGCAGCCACGAAGCAACAACAACAACGACAACGGGAACAATAACAATAATGGAATTCTTTACCGTTATATTTGGTCATCAAAATGGTCATCTCAGGTCAAAATTTTGCTTAGATAACTTGGTTGCACATAAAATGAGAGATAAATATATATCTGGAAGTCACGGCGTAAAATATATATTACACGATACAAGAAAACGACAAAATATGATTGTTTAGCATTGACCTGCAAATAAAAGGTCAATAAATCAATGTTTCATCGCTATATGGAACGTCGAAAAATATATTTAAGAGTACTTCAATGTGACAAACCTTTGCACAACCGTCTTGACAGCTGCACTGCGCTATTTTCGGGTGTCCACTCTGCGTTACCGTCGCAGAAAGCAGTTAGAGAATACATCGGAGTCACGTGAACTGTGATATTATCGGGGTCAGTAGTTGTAATTGGGATGTAATGGCCAGAAATACAATTGTACACAGTCCTGTTCTGGTACAATCTGTCTGTAAAGGTCTTCTGTGCTCCTTCCAAATTACTTGGTGTCGGGCATTCAATTGCTGTCAATATACAGAAAACGGAAACAACAAAAATAAAATTGTGTTTTCTAGTTTTCTATTTTAGAACGAAAATATGTGTTATATACGTGTACTTATTATTGTTTATCAAATTATGTCAAAGCAACCCATAAAAATGCACAAAACACAATTACTATTTTACGAATTTGCATGATAGCTGAAAAAATAAAATAAAATAAAATAAAAAAAGGACTAAAAAGTCATTATTTAATCAGCACAACTAAAAATTGCACATACCTTTTCGCCATTATTTGCTATTACATTAAACGTTTAATTTTGTATGTATATAAGTTCATTGTATCTGTTTAACTTTCGATGCAGGTGCGTACTGTTAGTTAACGGAATATTTTCTATTTACTCTTTTTGTTTGACAGAAAAACCTTCAGGAAGTGCGAGGTTGGAGCGCTCCACAAACCATGTTTAAGCACCACAGTCGGTCCTTTTTTCCGACTTACCGTTCCAAGGCGATAACTGATGTTTTTTCTTTTTCTGTGTTTTGTCTCGTCGCTGTGATTTTGTCACATTTACATTTACCCTGTTTGCCTTTGTCTAGAGGAAGATTAAATTTAAATATATGTGGAAATAGGACCTTGATAGGACCTTTTCTTATTTACCTATTGTATTTGCTAATCTTAATAATACGGAAAACAGAATATTAGAGGTTTTTTCCTGGTCTTCAACTTATATTCATTCGGTTTGTTATGACTAAAACTGGGCCCAAGAGACAAAGTTCAAGAAAAAAGACAAGCAATCTCCCAAACAATACAACAATACAATGTTGAATTATAATGAACTATAAGAATAAGAGACAAAACCTTGGCAACTAAATAGTTTCTTACGAGAGAATAAATTAAAATAAAACGCTCCAAGCGATGAAGTAAAGTAAAACTAGTTTATGACATATGATAAAATGGAGTAGCGTCAACCAAAGATGTGCTTTCCTAGCACGCAAAACAATTATCAAATTTAGGAAAACAAAGCAAACTACATCAACGAATCAAAATGTAGTACTGTGAAGAGAATAAATGTAATGAGGTCAAACATATATAATAGGCCGAGGAATTTCCTGCAATTAGCAATTTTTATTATGAAGGTAAACAACTGCTCATGATTGGAGAGATGAAGAACTAGAATTCCAATTGTTCCGCATAAAAACTATTAAGCATACGTTTACCAATAAATTAAAATTTCCGTATGAACAATATGAAAGTGGCACGTATCAATGGCTTCAACGTACCCTAGCTATCACTTTAAACTGCACGTTTGTGTGCACTTATAACTATGATGTTCCGTATGAACAACTTGAAACTTTCGTTCGCATGGAATGGTGGCTCCGATACTAACGTTTTCATGCAACAAAGGTTCCGAGATTCCTTATGAAAAAAATGAAGTGTACTTTCGCTTGCAATTATGACTCGCATATTACGAATGAAGCTCCCATGTTCCTATACAGGAACAGTGAAACTTAATTTTTCATACACCAATGGATCCGTTGTTCCGTACGAGCATCATGACACATTTGCATGCAAGTAAAATTCAATGAACCCGAACCTAGTAGCGCGATCAGTAGCGAGACAGCTGCAGAGACAGGAAGCCCGGGTCAATCCCGAAACGCGACATACAAAAGCTATTAAAAGAGTACGACTTCCTTGCTAAATCTCAGTCAAATATAAGGGAAGTTCCTCGACTGTTCGGCACGGTGTCAGGATAATGTGACTGAGTGTTGTATCATGCAATGAGTTCACGTAAAAGCAGCGTTTTATTTTTTATTGAGTGCACACCGCCTCCAAATAACTAAAATATTGTTGGTGGGACAACAAACACAACAAGCAAAAACAACAAAAACAAAACAAAACAACAACAAAAACAACAAAACAATATGATTATGGGACTTGGGTTTGCAATCATTAACATATTAGATGTTTTAGATATAAAAATGTCTCCCCGTGAATATAAATCTTACGTTTGCATGTACCATTATCTTTTCATGTTCGGCATTAATAACATCCAACCTACGTACCATTAATCTTCCCTGCTCGGTATAATTGACATCAGACCAACGTTCGCATGTACCATTATCTTCCATGTTCGGTATTAATTACATCAATAGGTAAATAAGAAAAGGTCCTATCAAAATTTTCACAGATATTTAAATTTTATCTACCTGCAGACCAAGGTAGACAAAGTCTACGTTTGCATGTGCTAATATCTTCCATGTTCGGCATTAATAACATCAAACTTAAGATTGCATGTACCATTACCTTCCATGTTCGGCATTATTAACATCAAACCTTCGTTAGCATGTACCATTATCTTCCACGTTCGGCATTAATAATATGAAACTAAGGTTCGCATGTACCATTATCTTTCATGATTAGCATTAATAACATCAAACCTAAGTTTGCATGTACCATTATCTTCCATGTTCGGCATTGATAATATAAAACTAAGGTTCGCATGTACCATTATCTTCCATGTTCGGAATTAATAATATGAAACTAAGGTTCCCATGAACCATTATCTTCCATATTCGGCATAAATAATATGAAACTAAGGTTCGCATGAAGGAATGACTTTGATAGTTCCTATTATCAAAATGAAAAGCTCACATATATCGATGGCTTTGATGTTACATATAGACAATATGGTAATATCGTTCACATATATTTATGATCTGATAAATATAAAACAAAGGTTTACATGCAACGATGGTCAATTTTTTAAGATCAATTTAAAATTCACACACTGCTATACAAATAGCTCCGCTGTGTCGTATGAGCAATATGAAATTTTATTTAGCATGTACATCTTGTAAAGTCAATAAGACATTAACTTTGGTCTGTACTTAAGCTCCAATCTTGCTAAAAAGCTATATTAAAACTTACGTTCCATTGTCCTGATGGCTACAATTTAGGCAATATTAAACTTGCACTGGGATGTACCCAGGTTTCTAATGACCAGTTCGAAACACGTTCACGTGGACCAATGGTCCTGTTGTTCCGATGAACGAGACGAAACCTACGTTTACCAATAGCTTAGATGTTACTTATGAACAGTATGAAAATTACGTTCGATTTAGACTTAGCTCTGATGTTCCGTATAAACAACTGGAAACTTACGTTCAAATGTATTAATAGTTCAATTTTGCTAATGGGAAATATGACGCTTACGTTCAAATATATTCATGAGCCAATATTACTAATGGGAAATAAGAAGCTTACGTGTGCGCATTTATTGTTCAATGTTGCTAACGAGCAATGTGAAACGTCCGTTTGAATCAATTAATTGTTCAATGTTGATAATGCGCAAAATGAAACTTACATTTGAATGCCTTAATGGTTCAATCGTGCTAAGGAGCAATGTGACACGTATGTTTGAATGAATTAATGGTTCAATGTTGCTAATGAGCAATATGTAACTGACGAGTAATGTACTTATGGTTCTATTTTGCTAATAACAAACATGAAACTTACGTTGGCAAGTACCAATGACTCCTATGTTCCACTGGCCGGTTGTGCTGCCTGGCATGTCTTCACATGTAAGGGTGACAGCATTCTGTACCCTTTTGTTTCCGATCTCTGAGTGGTTGACACTTATTGCGAATCCTTCCTTACATGTGACATTGAACTGCTCTCCATAATAACCAAGGGGTATATTCCCTGTTTCATAACTGCCAGATAGATTGATTCCACTGCAGTTTTTTGCTAAAAGTTAATAAAACATAGCAAACTTTCTTAGAAATTACTGACATTTGAGGAAAAACAGATTTCACACATATACTTTTGAAACTAAAACCGCTTAACGATTACTTTCTTAAATGCTTGTATCGGATACAAATTTGAAGGATGTATACATGTTATACTCATTGTTATAACTCATGATATGTCTCTATAAACAGAAACTAGCTATTTGATTATAGGACTGTGCAAAATAACTGTATATGTCTTATCATGAATGTGTGTGCGCGCACCTGTGTGTATGCCTATGTCTATGGCCATTAACGACTGTTCGTTTGTATGTGTGTGGGTGTATGTGTTTCTGTGTCAGTGTTTTAATATTTGTTTCTATTCGTGTGTTTTGTAAAAAAATCTTTCAAGAACAGATTCATGTCTCGTCTGAGTTGTTTCCATTCTTCATAAGTTTATGTCTTCTGTTTTGAAGTTATGTTTGCCATTCCCTTTGTACCTTAAAGAAAGATATGTATTTTCTGCTTTAGTAAAACGAACAAAGGATCAGGCATTTGTTAGGGCTTTTCTAAATGTTTAATCAAGTGTCAAAAATAAGTAAAGATCGCTCATAATCGCTATAACTCGTACACTCGTTCTTTGTTTAAACAGTCGTCATTTATGTTGTCATGATTGATATATTATCAATCACTCTGTATCAGTCAGGTTGATATCAGACACCCTGTTATCAAGCACCTTGTTATCAGAGACTCTGTTGTCAGTCAATCAGGCACTATGTTACCAAGCTCCATTTTGACACGTATCCTTTGTTATTAAGCAATATGTTATAAGACATGTAATCGGACATCATATTTCCAGGCGCCCTATTATCAGGCACTCTGTTACTAGACTAGGCACTCTGTTATCAGGCTTCCTTTTCCCATGCATCCGTTATTAGGCTCCCATTTATCAGACACTCTGTTACTAGCTATAATGTTTTAAGCACCAGGCACTCTGTCAAAAGGCACAACTTTAGCAGGTTCTCTGTTACCAGGCTCCCCTGTTATCATCATGGGTCCGCTTTTAAGGCGCCATGATATTTAGAAACCAGACTTCAGGAACCATGTCATCAGATAACCTGTTTTCATGCATCTAGTTATCAGTATTATCACAAACACTGTTGTCAGTCACTCTGTTATCAGGCAATCATATATTGCTCTTCAGTTTTCCGACGCCATGTTATCAGAATTCCTGTTAGAACTCTCTCTGTTACCAGGCTCTCTGTTACCATGTATCACTTTTTCATGCACCATGTTACTGAGCACAATGTTATCAGGCACCCAGTTATACCAGTTATCGGTTACTCTGCTATCACTTACTCAGTGATCAGTCACACAGCTCTCAGGCACCCGATTATCAGGCTTCCAGTTCTTAGTCTCAAATGAAACTTCTATCTTCTATGTAAATATTACGTTTATTACCGTCCTTCTCCGCGTTTGCACCACATTCATTTTGCAAACACCTCATATGATTTGAAAACTTCGTCCATTATTTGTATAAGTAAGACTATGCGACAGTCTTTTACACTGTTTTTGCTAAATGCATAACGGTCCATTATCACCTCTTCTGTTAAACATGTTAATTTGTACCCCCTGCTAAGACACTCTGTTTAAAGCATGTAGCATGGTATTTTGTTCCTGTCATGCTTTAATGATCTGCTTCTCTGCACATACTTTCTAGTAGGTTATGGTATTAGAAAAAAATTTAGTGCCTAATTGTCAATGACAGAATGACGTATCGCAAAGTATATTCATAATTCGCCATATGCAATTTGCTGCGACGTATGACAATTATTAAAACCACGCGGTCGTGGATTCAAACCCCGGCCGGGTCAATATGGAATACTACGTCAGCGTGAGATCAGCCGAGCCGGATTGTTTGAGTTGGCTGTGTAATACCCGGATTGCGCGAGAGGCGTAGCCTCGAGCACAATCTGGTTATTGCACAGCCACCGAGAACAATCCGGCTCGGCGGATCGCACACTTACGTAGTATTCCCTTTATCATATACCTTTAATAAACAGTGAACACTTTTTTCTCGACAATAAATACCTTTTCAGTTGGAACTATCTTTACCGCAGATTACCTTACCGAGGTAATTTTTTCCATTACACATCTCGCCGAAATCTGACATATATTGCGTTAAATCTATTTACCCACTTTGTTTCGTCAGTTTGAAGAATAATACCACCAACAAACAATTATTGGTCATATTTAAAGGTAACAAGTGTTTAAAAGGAAAACAACTGGAAATAACTGGAAATTACCGATCTGTTCTATTGATAGAAAAAATAGTCCGTCGTATTATGCACTTTCAGTTTACACAAGAAAAAAATAACCTATACCCTGCACCAGAAGATTGCGTAGACAAATACGCAAATATTTCAATTGACACAATGCTTTTTGAATTCATCCGTACGTATTTGTGCAAAGAGTAACTATCCCTTGAACACACCGTATATGCAAACTCGTCTACTATTTTAAAAAGTAATTCACGTCACATTTAAAGAGACTGTTTATAATACTTTTTTAACAACTTCAAGCATATATCGGTTGATTTAATAATAATCTGAGGTTGTATGGTAGTATAATGGAACGTAGTACCAGTAGTATCTGTATACACGGCATTGCGTTTATTGTTTTAAATTAGATAAATTAAGACCAAAAGTTTTTTACCTTTGAGAATCAACATTTAATATACTATAATGAAATATAGCAGTGATAACTGACTAGTAAATCTGTTTTAAGTTATTTAATATCAAACATTAAGGTTGTCATGCAAAACAACAACAACAACAACAACAACAACAACAACTACACACATATTTAAACTCCTTCTAATTCATTTATTTAACTAAAATATATACAGTCTCCTATGATATAACTTAATTAAGTTACAAGTTTGCCGCACTCGCTCAATTATATAGAATCCTATAATTGATTCACATATGCAATGGTTGCGCAGTTGTTGTTTTTTTTTGTTTTTGTGTTGTTTTTTTGGGACCAAGATGGTGGCCGACAAAATGGCACCTGACTACCTGTTACATGTACCAGATTGGCTAAAATTTACCTGTAAACTGACAGCTAGGATATATTTATCATATTTTGAAATTGACAAAAATCTTTGTCTTCGCTATATTGTTTTCTGTGGACGAAAAAAACTCAAACACTATTATAACAAAAAGACCATATGATGTGACAGGTCACATATGATGAAAAGAGAAATATTTAATTATGATAAATGTATTTATATTGCGAATATACTCATTTCTCGATTTTACAACTATTTCCTGCTTATTTTTATGCATTGATTTTGTCGAGTTAAGCCAATGTTTTTACAAAGAGAAAATACACGAGAAAAAGAGAATAGGTTTAGCGTACATACACGAATGGTGGAATGTACTCTCAAATTATATTTTCCCGGGTGAATGAAGCAAATTTAGTAAGATTCCGTTACATGTTGCTTTACCATACATTATAAACAAGCTTATTTTGATTCTATTTTATTTGCTTGAAGTAATCATTTCATTATTTATGTAGATTCTTTTAAGAGATTGTAACGCTGCACTTGTAACTGTTCGATAAAACATGTACAGTTGTTTTTCATTCTTGTCAGTGACTTCATCTGACGCAACATGTGCCCTTTCGGCAAAAACAAAACGAGAAAAAAATATCAACCGATGAGAATGCTTTAGAGCTAATTTAACTATAAATACTATCGACATTTTTGCTACAATGTAAATATATTATATTATTCTTTACCTCTTGTATGTACAACTTATTTGGTCACAGTATCTGAACAAGTAGTTTTGGTTTCCGCTTCCAGCTGAGTTATTGAAAACCCCTACATAAGGAATAAAGTGCGCTCTGTTTTAACAAGAATCAGTAATAAAATAGTAGTATAGTGTTAGAGAAGAAAATAGCAAGTTTGACTTACAAATACATCTGCCCAATGTCGTAGACCATACGTCAGACGCCGTACACTGTATAGTCTTGTTGAGAACGTCTGTATCAAACTTGTACCCGGCTTGACATGTGACCACGAATGCCGGGTCCCCACTATACCCAGTAGTTGTTGGGACGTTCATAAAGTCCGGCACGACAAGCACGGGACAGTCCCCGAAAACTAAAAGGAAAAAGTTAAAAAAATTTCATAAATGTTTCTGCTGTTATGTCACTAACTAGATAATTGCAAAAGTAATTGCATATCAGATGTATTAAACATATAATAAAAAGGAGTCAACAAAGTAATAATAAAACTGCATTTCCAGCGAATTTTGACATCGATAAGAAAACTTATCTGTTTAAAATCGAATATATTTGTAATCTATAGATAGCAGATTCTCTCGTCATTTCCATGGATTTGGTAAACAAAGCGTGAAAGGATCAACATGTTCTTCTAAAAGACAATGTCAAAGGCATTTATCATGAACATAATATGATATGTTAATATAAGAATTGCCATAGATATTAAAATTTGATCTAGCACTAAACGAATGCACACAAAGTAAAAAAAAAAAAAAGATTGAAGTGCTTAAATTTCGTTGGTGGTCTGCTCAAACATCGTAATTCATGTACTTTGCATACTCAACACGCCGGAACTAATTTTCAAAATGATCCAAGGGGAATAGGATCATGTATGACTGTACCAATGTTATATTCTGTATGTGTCGTAAAGTAGTGCACGCTATGTGATTCTAATTCGTGCATCAGACCAGTGTTTTGTATCACAATGATCCTTTTTCACCGACTGTGTGTCGTTGAAACTTTCTCTTAAAAGGTAAGAGCTCAGTTAAGCGAGTATCTTCAGCGAAATGTGCGAGACTAGAGCTCTGTTTACCGAGTATCTTCAGTGAAATGTGCGAGACTAGAGCTCTGTTAACTGAGTATCTTCAGCGAAATGTGCGAGACTAGAGCTCTGTTTACCGAGTATCTTCAGCGAAATGTGCGAGACTAGAGCTCTGTTCACCGAGTATCTTCAGCAAAATGGGCGAGACTAGAGCTCTGTTTACCGAGTATCTTCAGTGGAATGTGCGAGACTAGAGCTCTGTTAACTGAGTATCTTCAGCGAAATGAACTTTAAACTTAAGAATCAGTACAAATATAAGTGTCGGTCCGAAAAGTAACGACCA
>CM017560.1:14746444-14887677 GCA_007844125.1 Sinonovacula constricta | reverse complement strand
CGGGGGCGCCTCGCTTTCCGACACTGTGGGACATTAAAATAAAGAAAAAAAAGCAGTTCTGGAAAAAAATTGTCTCGCTTGGCGAGTTGTCCCGCTAAGTGGGGTCGTCCTTCATCGTGGTTTTACTGCATATGCTATAGTATTCATATTTTATATTTTCTTATTCTTAATTCGGACCCTTTCAAAATGACCAAAATTAATTCAGTCTATTAGTGTATTAAGTTGATAGAACTTGCTAAACAACCATATTTATGCAAATATATATTAACAACATATGATTAAACTATTATTCTGAACAAAGCATTGGCTATACAACATTTCAAAACATCGCTCATATCAGAGCTGCTTATATAGCTAGCTCTGTACGGTCCGCACACATTTAATGAAAGCGCCACACGTTATATACACTGCTTCGGAAATGCAGTTATATGTGGAGACAATTATAACCGGCGTAGACAACTTATGTTTTGTGAGATAACCGCCTTGTTGAGAATTCGTTACATTTATGACGTTATGCCGCCATTTCTTGTATTGTACCGTTTGGCGTATTTTTGACGCCATTACGTTGATATTGTTATGTATATGTTTTTAGACGTTATTAAAGATTGAAACTATATAGACGTGTTTTATCATTCGTCTCAGTAAAATTGGTGCCATGACCAGGATAAACCAAGAACAGCTACTAGCGATGAGACAGGGGAAAAGAAATGTTATTGAGAAGAACATTGAATCACTTATTGTTGCGATCGAGGAAAATGACAGAGATTTCTTCGACCTGGCCATGGCGAAAATTGAGACCGCCATTGAACTATGTTCGTCCTTCGACGACGAGAAAATCTTATCTCTCACGCAAGTAGAAAACATAGCAAGTGAGATCACGGAGATGGCGGACTATGAAATAAATGTGTAAAGAAAAATTCAACGACTGAAGAAGGAACTCACACAGACTGCGACTCAGCCCTCTTCAGTCCCCCGGAAACATTCATCTTTAGTCAACGCTACCCAGCACTCTATCGCCATCGAAACAACGCAATCGCCTAACTACCCGCCGCTGCCGACATCCGCTTACGCGCCGCCGACACCCTCCTCCCGCCGCCCCCGACATCTGCATATACAACGCCGATGACATCCTCCTACCCGCCGCCGCCAACTTCCACCTATGTGCCGCCGACATCCGCCCACGCACCGCCGCCGACTTTCTCGCCGCCGCCAACTTCTGCTGAGTTACTGCCCCCTTCCGACTCATCCAGTGCATTGTGCGTACCTTCAGATGACAGCTTCGATGATTACAAAAGACAAGCAACACAACATGCCTCGCGTACTGTAAGTTCGATTATTTCTTCCAAATCGAGTAGCTGTCACAGACTTCCAAAGTTAACATTACCCTCATTCGATAGAAATATTTTAAACTGGCAGTCATTTTGGGATTCCTTCGAGACCAGCATACATTTAACTCCCAGTTTACCGAATGTGCAAAAGTTTAATTACTTGAAAGCGCAGCTAGAAAAGGAAACCGCATGTACGATAGGGATTTTCCTTGACAAATGCAAATTATGACAGGGCAGTCGAGCTACTGAAAGAAAGATTTCGTCAGCGACATAAAATTACTCATGCAACAATGCAAGGGCTATTACAGCTGCCTGCGCCCCGCGATAACGTTCAGAGTTTACGAAACTTCTACGACAAGATGGAGACCCACGTAAGATGTTTGGAATCACTTGGTCAACATCAGGACACCTACGTGGGACTGCTGGTTCCGGTCGTCCTAGACAAACTTCCGGCGAACATCAGACGGAATCTAGCTCGCGAACACGGAGACGTGAACTGGCTTCTATGTGACCTCAGATGCGCCATTTACAGGGAGATTAGCATCATGGAGGCCGGGAGTGCCATCAGACCGGAAGTTGAGCCGTTGCATGCTACAGCGTCATTCTACGCTGGAACAAGAGAGATGAAGAAGCTGAAACGCTCTTACACTAACAGTGCCGTTACAAGCAAAACACCTATCACCTGCCCCTACTGCTATGCGAATCACAGACCAGCCGAGTGTAAGAAGTTTGATACAGTAGAAGAAAGAAAGAAAATAATTAGACAAGATGCTTTGTGTTATAACTGTCTCGGAAAGCACACCGTTGCTCAGTGCCGTTCACACACGCGCTGTTACCTTTGCCGCGGTAAGCATCACGCAAGCATATGCCAGACGAAAGACAAGACAATCAAGGATATGACATCGGAAGCGTCTACACTCAGACCGGAAGCTGCAGTGTTTCACTCCTCCGTCAGTCGTTCACAGTCAGGTGTGTTGTTGAAGACTGCTATTAACAGTGTTTGCTCCGGACAGATGCAGACAGACGCTTGCATACTATTTGACGAAGGCGCACAGAAAACGTTTACAACGGAGAACCTTGCCTGCGATCTTGATGTACAGAGAAACGACACTATTAGTCTTCATGTTGCAGCATTTGGAGAAAAGAATGACAGGTTACGTCACGTAGATACTGCTACCATCTATCTGCTCACAGAACAGAAGATACGAATACCCATCAACGTGTTGATAGTCCCTACAATCGCAGCATCAATCAACACAAGTTTACAGCACACAGCCGCGAGTTTGCCGTGTCTGAAGAATTGAAACTCGTACATCCGGTGACAACAAGTGAGCAGTTCGACATCTCGGTGCTGATAGGCGCAGATCACTATTGGGACGTCATAGAGGACGAGACCATTCGTGGAGACGGACCTACAGCAGTAAAGTCAAAGATCGGCAATCTTTTATCGGGACATATGCAAACAGACGCTTCATCTTCAAACCACGTTCTCAACGTCATGATATCGCAACCAGACGACAGCAGTTTACTCAAACGATTTTGGACATTAGAGAGTATGGGCATTACGTCACCTGTAGAAGAGCTAGAGAAGCGTGACCGTCGACAGATGTATCAGCAAACGTCAATCGAGTACGCTGATAACAAGTACACTGCAGCTCTCCCGTGGAAAACCGATCATGAACCACTTCCGTCCAACTATCATGTTGTGAAGAGCAGAACAGAGAGCACGGTAAGAGGACTAAAACGAGAACCGGAAATGCTACAGCAGTATAGTGAGATAATCGCCGAGCAAGAACGCAGAGGATTTATAGAGAAAGTAGACACGTTCCAACCCACAACAGCGACCGTGCACTACATACCCCACCACCATGTAAGAAAGGACTCCTCTACGACTCCAATACGCATTGCGTACGCTTGTAGCTGTAAACAATCCCCTGACCATTCTAGCTTGAATGACTGCCTAGAGTCTACACCGTTCTAAACGATCTGACTGCCATTTTAGTGCGTTTTCGGCTTCACAAGTATGCAGTTAGCACAGACATCGAGAAAGCATTTCTGCACGTGGGCTTGAGAGAGAAGGACCGTGACGTCACACGTTTCCAGTGGTTTAGTAACCCATCAGATCCAGACTCCCCACTGTGCGCCTACCGCTTCAAGACAGTTTTATTCGGCGCGACCTGCTCACCATTCATGCTGAACGATCGACCCTTGACGCAGCTGGCATCATCATGCAACGAGTTAAAGCCTCTTACACATTCGCACCTCGTTTCCGGCCGGAGACTTACCTCACTTCCGTACAACAGCATGGCGATAGAACTAGAATCGCATTTAAGCAGAGACAACAGAAGTGTCATACGCAAACGTCTACAGCAAAGCAACATGCTGCTTGAACATTTTTTGAGAAGATGGCGGACGGAATACTTAACAGCACTTAGCGAATCACACAGACTTTCCGGTAAGAGGAAGCAGATCGTAGCCGTAGAAAATGTGGTACAGATCCATGACAAATGCCCTTGTAGTCGCTGGAAGTAGGGAATCGTTGAAGAACTCATCACCGGAAGAGACGGGCTTACTCGCGCCGCTCACGTGGCATCACCTCCAGACCAGTGGTCAAGCTCTACCCTTTAGAATGTCGTGTGACAATAGATGAGCGGCTATTTGTGACATTTAAGTGATTATTTCAATGGACATTAAATAGTAATTCTTATTAATTATAGTCTTTTCATATTTTATACATTTTGCGGCCCCCAGAATGTTAAGAATTCGTTACATTTATGACGTTATGCCGCCATTTCTTGTACTGTACCGTTTGGCGTATTTTTGACGTCATTACGTTGATATTGTTAGGTATATGTTTTTTAGACGTTATTAAAGATTGAAACTATATAGACTTGTTTTATCATTCTTCTCAGTAAAACGTCTCTTCTGAAAACCACAACTTCGCCTTCAATGTTGAGGACATAAACAAAATGTCACAGTAGCACCGCCAAGCATAACCTGTGTAAGATGTAACTGGATGTTGCATTTCTACGCGCTCTAGGAAGTGACATATTTGTAGATCCGATGTCTATTTAGTGTTGCATTTCATAATAATATTTGCTTCTAGTATAAACAGACTGGGTATACTAATGTTAACATTTACATTTTATGACATTACTACAAGATTTTAACTGTGTTTCTGCCGTTCGTTTCCCATCCAATCTTGTAACATTGCATTCAGTAGAAAATAGCAAGGCGGTGATTTGTTAACTTTAACTTAATCACTAAAATAACTTTTTTTTTCAAAAAAAAAATAAGTAAAACCCATTGGCAGAAAACTAGTTTATAGCAAATGAAAAGATCTACTCACAGTTCAATGGGCAGTCAATCATTATAATTTCGTTAAACAGAAGCTTTGTTTACGAATAACAAGAACCAATAACGGCCGTTTTTTCAAATCATAAGCAATTTAAATGTAAGAAAGATTTCTAAGCAATTTTTTTATTTTAGGTTGGATTAATTTCATATCTGTCAATTTAACTTAACAACTGGCTATCATATTATTGCAGCAACGAAGCAACAACAACAACGACAACGGGAACAATAACAATAATGGAATTCTTTACCGTTATATTTGGTCATCAAAATGGTCATCTCAGGTCAAAATTTTGCTTAGATAACTTGGTTGCACATAAAATGAGAGATAAATATATATCTGGAAGTCACGGCGTAAAATATATATTACACGATACAAGAAAACGACAAAATATGATTGTTTAGCATTGACCTGCAAATAAAAGGTCAATAAATCAATGTTTCATCGCTATATGGAACGTCGAAAAAATATATTTAAGAGTACTTCAATGTGACAAACCTTTGCACAACTGTCCTGACAGCTGCATTGTGTTATTTTCGGGTGTCCACTCTGCGTTACTGTCACAGAAAGCAGTTAGAGAATACATCGGAGTCACGTGGACTGTGATAGTATCGGGGTCAGTAGTTGTAATTGGGATGTAATGGCCGGAAATACAATTGTACCTAGTCCTGTTCTGGTACAACCTGTCTGTAAAGGTCTTCTGTGCTCCTTCCAAATTACGTGGTATTGGGCATTGAATTGCTGTCAATATACAGAAAACGGAAACAACAAAAAATAAAATGGTGTTTTCTAGTCTTCTATTTTAGAACGAAAATATATGTAATATACGTGTACTTATTATTGTTTATCATATTATCTACAAAGCCACCCATAAAAAATCACAAAACACAATTACTATTTTACGAATCTGCATGATAGCTGAAAAAAATAAAATAATAAAATAAGGACTAAAAAGTCATTATTTAATCAGCACAACTAAAAATTGCACCTACCTTTTCGCCATTATTTGCTATTACATTAGACGTTTAATTTTGTATGTATATAAGTTCATTGTATCTGTTTAACTCCCGATGCAGGTGCGTACTGTTAGTTGACGGAATATTTTTTTATTTACACTGTTTGTTTGATAGAAAAACCTCCAGGAAGTGCGATGTTGGAGTGCTCCACAAACCAGGTTTAAGAACCCCAGTCGGTCCTTTTTCCGACTTACCGTTCCAAGGCGGTAACTGATGGTTTTTCTTTTTGTGTGTTATGTCTCGTCGCTGTGGTTTTGTCACATTTACATTTACCCTGTTTGCCTTTGTCTAGAGGGAGATTAAATTTAAATATATGTGGAACTTGTGATAGGACCTTGATAGGACCTTTTCTTATTTACCTATTTTATTTGCTAATCTTAAAAATACGGAAAACAGAATATTAGAGATTTTTTCCTGGTCTTCAACTTATAATCATTCGGTTTGTTATGACTAAAACTGGGCCCAAGAGACAAAGTTCAAGAAAAAAGACAAGCAATCTCCCAAACAATACAACAATACAATGTTGAATTATAATGAACTATAAGAATAAGAGACAAAACCTTGGCAACTAAATAGTTTCTTACGAGAGAATAAATTAAAATAAAACGCTCCAAGCGATGAAGTAAAGTAAAACTAGTTTATGACATATGATAAAATGGAGTAGCGTCAACCAAAGATGTGCTTTCCTAGCACGCAAAACAATTATCAAATTTAGGAAAACAAAGCAAACTACATCAACGAATCAAAATGTAGTACTGTGAAGAGAATAAATGTAATGAGGTCAAAAATATATAATAGGCCGAGGAATTTCCTGCAATTAGCAATTTTTATTATGAAGGTAAACAACTGCTCATGATTGGAGAGATGAAGAACTAGAATTCCAATTGTTCCGCATAAAAACTATTAAGCATACATTTACCAATAAATTAAAATTTCCGTATGAACAATATGAAAGTGGCACGTATCAATGGCTTCAACGTACCCTAGCTATCACTTTAAACTGCACGTTTGTGTGCACTTATAACTATGATGTTCCGTATGAACAACTTGAAACTATCGTTCGCATGGAATGGTGGCTCCGATACTAACGTTTTCATGCAACAAAGGTTCCGAGATTCCTTATGAAAAAAATGAAGTGTACTTTCGCTTGCAATTATGACTTGCATATTACGAATGAAGCTCCCATGTTCCTATACAGGAACAGTGAAACTTAATTTTTCATACACCAATGGATCCGTTGTTCCGTACGAGCATCATGACACATTTGCATGCAAGTAAAATTCAATGAACCCGAACCTAGTAGCGCGATCAGTAGCGAGACAGCTGCAGAGATAGGAAGCCCGGGTCAATCCCGAAACGCGACATACAAAAGCTATTAAAAGAGTATGACTTCCTTGCTAAATCTCAGTCAAATATAAGGGAAGTTCCTCGACTGTTCGGCACGGTGTCAGGATAATGTGACTGAGTGTTGTATCATGCAATGAGTTCACGTAAAAGCAGCGTTTTATTTTTTATTGAGTGCACACCGCCTCCAAATAACTAAAATATTGTTGGTGGGACAACAAACACAACAAGCAAAAACAACAAAAACAAAACAAAACAACAACAAAAACAACAAAACAATATGATTATGGGACTTGGGTTTGCAATCATTAACATATTAGATGTTTTAGATATAAAAATGTCTCCCCGTGAATTTAAATCTTACGTTTGCATGTACCATTATCTTTTCATGTTCGGCATTAATAACATCAAACCTACGTACCATTAAACTTCCCTGCTCGGTATAATTGACATCAGACCTACGTTCGCATGTACCATTATCTGCCATGTTCGGTATTAATAACATCAAGTCTACGTTTGCATGTACCAATATCTTCCATGTTCGGCATTAATAACATCAAACCTACGTACCATTATCTTCCATGTTCGGTATTAATAACATCAAGTCTACGTTTGCATGTACCAATATCTTCCATGTTCGGCATTAATAACATCAAATCTACATACCATTATCTTCCATGTTCGGTATTAATAACATCAAACCTACGTACCAATATCTTTTCATGCTCGGCATTAATAACATCAAGTCTACGTTTGCATGTACCAATATCCTCCATGTTCGGCATTAAAAACATCAAACCTACATACCATTATCTTCCATGTTCGGTATTAATAACATCAAACCTACGTACCAATATCTTCAATGTTCAGTATTAATAACATCAAACCTACGTACCAATATCTTCCATATTCGGTATTAATAACATCAAACCTACGTACCAATATCTTCCATGTTCGGTATTAATTACATCAAACCTACGTACCAATATCTTCCATGTTCGGCATTAATAACATCAAACCTACGTACCATTATCTTTCTTTGTTCGGCATTAATAACATCAAACCTACGTACCATTAATCTTCCCTGCTCGGTATAATTGACATCAGACCTACGTTCGCATGTACCATTATCTTCCATGTTCGGTATTTATAACATCAAACCTAAGATCGCATGTACCATTATCTTCCATGTTCGGTATTAATAACATCAAACCTAAGATCGCATGTACCATTATCTTCCATGTTCGGTATTAATTAAATCAAACCTAAGATCGCATGTACCATTATCTTCCATGTTCGGTATTAATTACATCAAGTCTACGTTTGCATGTGCTAATATCTTCCATGTTCGGCGTTAATAACATCAAACTTAAGATTGCATGTACCATTACCTTCCATGTTCGGCATTATTAACATCAAACCTTCGTTAGCATGTACCATTGTCTTCCATGATCGGCATTAATAATATGAAACTAAGGTTCGCATGTACCATTATCTTTCATGATTAGCATTAATAACATCAAACCTAAGTTCGCATGTACCATTATCTTCCATGTTCGGCATTGATAATATAAAACTAAGGTTCGCATGTACCATTATCTTCCATGTTCGGAATTAATAATATGAAACTAAGGTTCCCATGAACCATTATCTTCCATATTCGGCATAAATAATATGAAACTAAGGTTCGCATGAAGGAATGACTTTGATAGTTCCTATTATCAAAATGAAAAGCTCACATATATCGATGGCTTTGATGTTACATATAGACAATATGGTAATATCGTTCACATATATTTATGATCTGATAAATATAAAACAAAGGTTTACATGCAACGATGGTCAATTTTTTAAGATCAATTTAAAATTCACACACTGCTATACAAATAGCTCCGCTGTGTCGTATGAGCAATATGAAATTTTATTTAGCATGTACATCTTGTAAAGTCAATAAGACATTAACTTTGGTCTGTACTAAAGGTCCAATCTTGCTAAAAAGCTATATTAAAACTTACGTTCCATTGTCCTGATGGCTACAATTTAGGCAATATTAAACTTGCTCTGGGATGTACCCAGGTTTCTAATGACCAGTACGAAACACGTTCACGTGGACCAATGGTCCTGTTGTTCCGATGAACGAGACGAAACCTTCGTTTACCAATAGCTTAGATGTTGCTTATGAACATATGAAAATTACGTTCGATTTAGACTTAGCTCTGATGTTCCGTATAAACAAATGGAAACTTACGTTCAAATGTATTAATAGTTCAATTTTGCTAATGGGAAATATGACGCTTACGTTCAAATATATTCATGAGCCAATATTACTAATGGGAAATAAGAAGCTTACGTGTGCGCATTTATTGTTCAATGTTGCTAACGAGCAATGTGAAACGTCCGTTTGAATCAATTAATTGTTCAATGTTGATAATGCGCAAAATGAAACTTACATTTGAATGCCTTAATGGTTCAATCGTGCTAAGGAGCAATGTGACACGTATGTTTGAATGAATTAATGGTTCAATGTTGCTAATGAGCAATATGTAACTGACGAATAATGTACTTATGGTTCTATTTTGCTAATAACAAACATGAAACTTACGTTGGCAAGTACCAATGACTCCTATGTTCCACTGGCCGGTTGTGCTGCCTGGCATGTCTTCACATGTAAGGGTGACAGCATTCTGTACCCTTTTGTTTCCGATCTCTGAGTGGTTGACACTTATTGCGAATCCTTCCTTACATGTGACATTGAACTGCTCTCCATAATAACCAAGGGGTATATTCCCTGTTTCATAACTGTCAGATAGATTGATTCCACTGCAGTTTTTTGCTAAAAGTTAATAAAACATAGCAAACTTTCTTAGAAATTACTGACATTTGAGGAAAAACAGATTTCACACATATACTTTTGAAACTAAAACCGCTTAACGATTACTTTCTTAAATGCTTGTATCGGATACAAATTTTAAGGATGTATACATGTTATACTCATTGTTATAACTCATGATATGTCTCTATAAACAGAAACTAGCTATTTGATTATAGGACTGTGCAAAATAACTGTATATGTCTTATCATGAATGTGTGTGCGCGCACCTGTGTGTATGCCTATGTCTATGGCCATTAACGACTGTTCGTTTGTATGTGTGTGGGTGTATGTGTTTCTGTGTCAGTGTTTTAATATTTGTTTCTATTCGTGTGTTTTGTAAAAAAATCTTTCAAGAACAAATTCATGTCTCGTCTGAGTTGTTTCCATTCTTCATAAGTTTATGTCTTCTGTTTTGAAGTTATGTTTGCCATTCCCTTTGTACCTTAAAGAAAGATATGTATTTTCTGCTTTAGTAAAACGAACAAAGGATCAGGCATTTGTTAGGGCTTTTCTAAATGTTTAATCAAGTGTCAAAAATAAGTAAAGATCGCTCATAATCGCTATAACTCGTACACTCGTTCTTTGTTTAAACAGTCGTCATTTATGTTGTCATGATTGATATATTATCAATCACTCTGTATCAGTCAGGTTGATATCAGACACCCTGTTATCAAGCACCTTGTTATCAGAGACTCTGTTGTCAGTCAATCAGGCACTATGTTACCAAGCTCCATTTTGACACGTATCCTTTGTTATTAAGCAATATGTTATAAGACATGTAATCGGACATCATATTTCCAGGCGCCCTATTATCAGGCACTCTGTTACTAGACTAGGCACTCTGTTATCAGGCTTCCTTTTCCCATGCATCCGTTATTAGGCTCCCATTTATCAGACACTCTGTTACTAGCTATAATGTTTTAAGCACCAGGCACTCTGTCAAAAGGCACAATTTTAGCAGGTTCTCTGTTACCAGGCTCCCCTGTTATCATCATGGGTCCGCTTTTAAGGCGCCATGATATTTAGAAACCAGACTTCAGGAACCATGTCATCAGATAACCTGTTTTCATGCATCTAGTTATCAGTATTATCACAAACACTGTTGTCAGTCACTCTGTTATCAGGCAATCATATATTGCTCTTCAGTTTTCCGACGCCATGTTATCAGAATTTCTGTTAGAACTCTCTCTGTTACCAGGCTCTCTGTTACCATGTATCACTTTTTCATGCACCATGTTACTGAGCACAATGTTATCAGGCACCCAGTTATACCAGTTATCGGTTACTCTGCTATCACTTACTCAGTGATCAGTCACACAGCTCTCAGGCACCCGATTATCAGGCTTCCAGTTCTTAGTCTCAAATGAAACTTCTATCTTCTATGTAAATATTACGTTTATTACCGTCCTTCTCCGCTTTTGCACCACATTCATTTTGCAAACACCTCATATGATTTGAAAACTTCGTCCATTATTTGTATAAGTAAGACTATGCGACAGTCTTTTACACTGTTTTTGCTAAATGCATAATGGTCCATTATCAGCACTTCTGTTAAACATGTTAATTTGTACCCCCTGCTAAGACACTCTGTTTAAAACATGTAGCATGGTATTTTGTTCCTGTCATGCTTTAATGATCTGCTTCTCTGCACATATTTTCTAGTAGGCTATGGTATTAGAAAAAAATAATGTGCCTAATTGTCAATGACAGAAAGTATAATCGCAAAATATAATCATTATTCGCCATATGCAATTTGCTGCGACGCTTGACAATAATTAAAACCGACCACAATAGCTCAAGCGGTAGAGCATCGGCTTGCGGATTGAGAGGTCGTGGTCAAACCAAAGACTTTGGTAGAAGTGGCTTCCCGCCTTACGCTCGGGGCTAACGGGACAGCATTACGCCTGACTCGTCGGTGTCAGTATAATGGATCAGCCGGGTTCAGTCCCTGGGGCACCTCATAAGTGCCTTTGTGCTATATTGATAGAAATGTCGCCGCACAGTCTCGGCAAAAATGCCGTCAAATCCCACCACAATCCCTACAATAATAAAATACTGTCTTCTCAGAGACTTTAAAAAACATAACCTATACCCTGGACCAGAAGATTGTGTAGACAAATACGCAAATATTTCAATCGACACAATGCTTTTTGAAATCATCCGTATGTATTTGTGCAAAATGTAACTATCCCTTGAACACACCGTAAATGCAAACTCGTCTAATATTTTAAAATATAATTCACTTTACATTTAAAGAGACTGTTTATAATACTTTTTAACAACCTCAAGCATATATCGGTTAATTTAATAATAATCAGAGGTTGTATGGTAGTATAATGGAACGAAGTACCGGTAGTATCTGTATACACGGCGTTGCGTTTATTGTTTTAAATTAGATGAATTAAGACCATAAGTTTTTTACCTTTGTGAATCAAAATTTAACATATTACAATGAAATTATAGCAGTGATAACTGACTAGTAAATCTGTTTCAAGTTATTTAATATCAGACATTTAGGTTGTCATGCAAAACAACAACAACAACACACATATTTAAACTCCTCCTAGTTAATTTATTCAACTAAAATATATACAGTCTCCTATGATATAACTTAATTAAGTTACAAGTTTGCCGCACTCGCTCAAATTATATAGAATCACATAACTGATCCACAAATGAAATAGTTGCGCAGTTGTTTTTTGTTGTTTTTGTGTTGTTTTTTGGGATCAAGATGGTGGCTGACAAAATTGCACCTGACTAACTGTTACATGTACCAGATTGGCTAATATTTGCCTGTAGACTGACAGCTAGGATATATTTATCATATTTTGAAATAGACAAAAATGTTTGTCTTCGCTATATTGTTTTCTGTGGACGAAAGACCTCAAAAACTTTTATAACAAAAAGACCATATGATGTGACAGGTCACATATGATGAAAAGAGAAATTCAATTATGATAAATGTATTTATATTGTAGTCTTGCGAATATACAATTAAATAGTAGTATAGTGTTGGAGAAGAAAATAGCAAGTTTGACTTACGAATACATATGCCCAATTGCGTAGACCATACGTCATACATACATATGCCCAATTGCGTAGACGATACTATACACTGTATAGTCTTGCTGAGAACGTCTGTATCAAACTTGTACCCGGCTTGACATGTGACCTCGAATGCCGGGTCCCCACTGTACCCAGTAGTTGTTGGGACGTTCATAAAGTTGGGCACGACAAGCACGGGACAGTCCCCGAAAACTTAAAGGAAATAGTTGAAGAATTTACATAAATGTTTCTGCTGTTATGTTACTAACTTGATAATTGCAAAGGTAATTGTAAAATGAAAGTTATATATCAACACAGAACTATAAATTGGTTTTAGTAAATATATCGAAGTGATATGTATGCTGTTATCTTGCAAAACCTTATTGTAGGAACAAGTGTTCTATAACATCAAATCTGAAATAACCAGAAAATATATTTCAACAAAATGTTTTTAACAGTTTGGACATATATTCACAGTTCAAGAATTTGTAACAGAAATCTTTCTAGTCTAAAATGTTGTTTGCAACATAATTTTGGTCTAACGACTGTATTACAAAAATGTACTGAGTGCTGAGCTTATTAACCACTAGTTCTTACACTAGCACCAACCTTGACTTTCAAAGAGTCATTGACAAACAGATATTGCATAATTTCAATTCAAAATAGAGTTTAGGCAAGAAAAACTTCCTTCGTTGTACTGGATTCCTAAGCTTCACAAAATATCATACAAGTCACGATTCATAGCTAATGCCAGCTCAAGCACCACTACTCACATAACTAAACTACTTACTTCTTGCCTTACAGCCGTTCGTAATCACGTTGTTAAATATTGTAGAAAAATGTGTGAAAATTCAGGAATTAACATGTTTTGGTTTATTAACAATTCTTCAGAAGTCTTAGACAAGTTTCGTACTTTAAACTGTCATTGCTCTGCAGTTAATACTTATGATTTCTCTACGCTGTACACTTTATTACCTCATGATTTAATTTAGACCAAATTGATTGCTCTTATTGAGAAAACGTTTGTTCGAGAGCAACGTCTATATATTGCATGTCATGAAAGTAATGCATTTTTTATCAATACTTTCTTAGAAAGGTTTACTATGTGGACGTGCACGGATGTTTGTGAAGCTCTAGGTTTCCTATTAGACAATATTTACATAAAATGCGGTGACACTTTATTTGGACAATTAATTGGTATTCCTATGGGAACCAACTGTACACCATTAATTGCAGATTTGTTTAATACTTCTTTGAACGCGATTTCATGTTAATAGAGGCTTACAATTTAACGTCACGCTATCTTGACGATATTCTTACTAAAGATACTCTTTTCTTTTCTCAAATGATCCATCTGATTTATCCTCCAGAACTTACCCTTAATAAAGCAAATAACTGACATTTAGATGCAGCATTTCTAGTCATTGAGATCGCTATTTCCAATGACAATGTCTCTTCTAAAATCTATGACAAGAGAGATAATTTCAACTTTAGTATTGTGAATTATCCATACCTTGACGGTTATTCACCTCGTGCTACCTCTTATGGCATTTACATATCACAACTTACAAGGTTTGCACGAGTTTGTACTAAAGTAGAAGGTTTCATTGCTACAAATCGATTTATTTCTTCTAAACTGTTATAGCAAAGCTTTTGTTTTCACAAATTAAGAAAGGCGTTTTCAAATTTTTTTCAACGTAATGATATTATTGCTTCTAAATATAATAGCAGTATGAAAACACTTATGCAGAAAGGCATAAACCATCCTGCATTTTATGGAAATGTTTTATACAAGTTAAAGAAAATCAAGGGTCTCAATAACTTTTCTGACCACTTTACAAAACTTATCAGAAAATGTATTGCAGACGGTTACATCCCGGGAATCCTTCATTGTACTGCATTGCTTGCAATTGACCCTATTACAGTCGAGAACTTGCATTGCTTTTAAATTACACGATGACCGGACAGGTCGTTGAGGCTATATGGAAACAATGACTTAAAACCATAATTGGATAGTCACTGTTGGATTTCTCTTCATCTCTCCAGTCGTGCCCTATATACATGTAGGTGAGACAACTTGAGCAGTCTCTATGCCCTTTACGTGAGATTGCACAGTGGGTATAACATCGGGATTTTAGTACTTTTATAATATAATATGCCAACTGCGGATAAATCCTCGGCTTTAACGAGATGTTTTTAAACGTATTAGCTCTTAACAACACTACATTGTAGTTTGTTGGTTTGGGTTGTTTTCTAAAATTCGTTGATTTCTTTCGTATTTTTTGCATTTCACTGTTGACACTTTTGGCATATGACGTCTTGGCATCGTATGACGTCATTAAATTGTTCGTATTATACGTCAGCGCTTGGGCTGTTTTATTTCAGACTACTCTCTCGTTTGGAATGTTAAGGTTGCCGAGGCTTTTATCTACTGTACATATTGTACATATATTGATAGTTTATTTTATTACCAGATATTATGTATGTACATAAGTTCATTGTATCTGTTTTAACTTCCGAAGCAAGTGCTTACTATTAGTTGTTTGACTTTGACGGAATATTTTTATTTACACTGTTTGTTTGATAGAAACACCTTCAGGAAGTGCGAGGTTTGAGCGCTCCACAAATCAGGTTTAAGCACCCAGTCGGTCCTTTCGCCAACTGACCGTTCCCAGGCGGTAACTGATGGTTTTTCTATTTGTGTGTTATGTCTCATGTCTTTGGTTTTGTCACATTTACATTTACCTTGTTTGCCTTTGTCTACAGGCAGATAAAATGTTAATGTCTGTGGAAACTTTGATAGGACCTTTTCCTCTTTACCTATTCAAGGCAAAAAAATAATCTTATAATTTAAATTACATAAGAAAGTTATTTGTGCAAACTTGACAGTGTGTAAAGTGTACAAAGATAATGTCATTAATCATCATAAGACATCAAAGGTGCTAAAGACAGATAGTATTTTAAATTCAGGCGGTTGTTGTAAGTAATTGGAGTGTTCTGGTATCTTCAAACCGAAAAATAATGGGTGAGTCGATAAAATCAATTTCTTTACTAATGTATTTAATGTACGTTCTGCCGGTTTTTTTAAATTGCGGTCCTGTATAAAGTAAAGCACAAATGACAGATCGTATGTAAAGTGTGTTTGGATCTTAAATCGTATTCTGTCTAAGATTGCTTTTACAATTGTAAATTTATCTTTTTCCAGAAGATTGGGATTGCTACTTCAGTACGTAGTACATAAACGTAAAATAAAGGTTTACGCTTGTAAGATGTCAGTGATGACAATGCATTTGTAACCTTGCAATATGGGATGAGTTATCTGGTTAAGAGATGATTTAGATTTAACATTCTACCTTGGGAACACATAATGATGAAGCACATGATAGAGAAGATATATTTTCTATCATCTATATTTATTTAATTCGCATACAAAATTAACGTTGGTGAAGTATTGTTTGATGATAAAACGCAACCAGTCCGTCCGTTCGTAGGTTTCTTAGAAATTTATTGTGCGGATACTTTATCGTATAATGTTAATATGGCAATTTTTAGCTTGCATATGATGGATTTTCATATGTACCTGTGTAACGTTTGATAGCACTGTTCGTTCTAGAGTTACTGTCTTTAGTACATGCTTTTCTCAGCGAGGTATTGTTCTTATATCTTCTACCCTTTTCTGAACCAAATTTCTCCTAGTCTGCTTGGATGATAAATATTGATGTGAAGTTGTACGTTGAGATAACATTACTTTTATTTCATTTTCTTCCTGGAGTAATTGCCCTTTTATTTAATCCAATTTCTGTACGCCAAACTATTACTTTCGAAATGAGTCCCAACAAAAATGCAAATCTAAATTCGTATACATGCATGAATGGCCAATGTAAATGTCTTGTTGTTTCTTAGTTGCGTGTGAATTTGACATTGATTTGTTAAGTTGATTGAGTTGGTAACTGCAATTGTTTCGATATAACTGCACACATAGTTACAGACAAGTATTTTAGTCGGGACTATAATCTTTGTTTGTCATGTATATTGCGAACAACATTTGGCATGTGCAAAGCATGATTATCTCATCTAGTCACGTTGTCTTCTTTTGACCAAATAACATTATGGTCAATAATTGTAGAAATACTCAAGATATAGTAACTACTTTTCAAATTGATCCAAGGGGAATATGATCATGTATGAGTGTAATAATGTTATATTTTGTATGTGTCAGTCGAATAGTGCACGCTATGTGATTCTAATTCGTGCATCAAACGCTAAGCAGTCAAAGGAGTTACCAATCTGGGACTCTGCCGTTACACAATGATCGTCCCTCCAAGTTTTGTGTGACATATTACAGACATATAAGAGTGTCTTGTATCACACTGATCCGTTTTTTCGATTGTGTGTCTTTGAGAATTTCTCCTAAAGGTGCGAGGTTAAAGCTCTGTTAACTGAGTATCTTCAGCGAAATGTGTGAGGTTAGAGCTCTGTTAACTGAGTATCTTCAGCGAAATGTGCAAGGTTAAAGCTCTGTTAACTGAGTATCTCATGGAAATGTGCGAGGTAACAGCTCTGTTAACCGAGTATCTTCAGTGAAATGTGCCAGGTAAGAGTCCTGTTAACTGAGTATCTTCAGCGAATTGCACTTTGAACTTAAGATCCAGAACAATTATTAATGTGACAATCTGATAATAAACGACCGGTTTATGTGAGGGCGATTAAAGGCTTAATACACAGACTACTTACTAACCTACCATTGCGGTTGTAACGTTCTACATAGTTTATGCCTTATTTACATTAGACACGTTTTATGTCATTCACTAACGTTTACTTTGTTTTTATTTCCTAACACAAAATATCGGCGAACAACACCTTATCAACAAATTTCGTACTAGTTTCCCAAAATACACATGGTACGACTTTGAAATGGTTCGAAGTCACCAACATCCGCCTTAGTGCTGGCAATCTTTACAACATGCAGTAAAAATATTAAATTTACACGACCTATTTATTTCTTCGCAATATGTCTTTAAAAGTAATAGTGTTTAACACACAAGTTAACACACAAGTTAAACCATGAAGGTTAAATCTTCAATCACACCACCTTTTGTTGTAATATTCACTGAACTGGTATTTCCTCTAAAAGCTTTTTGTTAAGTGTGAACAAAACAAAACTCCGAATACTGATTATTGGAAAAATAAATATATTTTTCATGTGGAAATGCTTACCCATGAATATGACACCCAATAGATTGTTGTCGAATTAGTGCAGTCATGTAATTTGAAAATAAGAATTTGACAATCGATATTGGTAAACGCTGCTACTTTTTCATAGTTCCTACGTTTATTTCTGTTTATGTAGGAGTCCTTTCGAAGACACAATACCCGCCCCCCCCCACCCCCGATTCTTAAAAGCTGTGACGTCACTCTATAGGTATTTCCAAAACCAATTAGAAATATAGGGCCACTCCACAAATAAGCCAGCGACCCAACCACAAATGTGTTTTTACAAGTGTATCGGCTATTTCGGCCGCTCTGTGGGTTGCGTGTGATGTTAACATGTGACAATCGCACTTAGGTTTCCAGAGTTTAGAGAGGACTTTCATAACCTGCTAAGCATGGCCGTGATTGGCTGAATGAAAGGTCACAAGAAGATACCCGCAATGCGTCGGTATCAAATCCTAGCGTAATGGATCGTGTGCTTTAAAAGGAATATGGGGCAAAGTCCTATGAGCATTTCGACATATAGCAAACCCTGAACAGGCACAGGACAAAGGTATTCACATGCAAGCCAAATGTAAAAGTAAGAACAAATATGTGATGAGTCATGTAACAAAAAAGCAAACCAAACAGTTACCACCGAGGAACGATCTGTGGGCAAAAAGGGCCAACTCTTTTGCTTAAACCTGTTTTTATAGAGCCCTAACCTCGCACTTCCTAATGTTTTCACAAATGCAAAAGTGAAAAAAGAACCGATCTATTAATGTCCAAGTGCTGTCGTTTTCTTTGATATGTTTTGACGAATGTGGTGACGTCTTGATAGATAATGTCCACATAGAATTTAGAAGAGATAAGCATTATTCCTATCAGAAGAACCAAACAAAACTGTTGATTGTAAGGGAAATTTATTTTCAGATTGATGTATATGCAGACATTATACTAAATTGTGTATGAATTGCATACCTAAAAATATCTAATTAAAATATAACAAATATGTGCATTTTTACTCATACAACAAAAACTTGTATGCATGAAAATGAATAAAACTATAAGGAAATAATCATAATATCATTGAAGTTGTTTATTCCACACAACTCTACTCTTTACATTAATGTTTTTATTATACTGTCGAACTAAATATTTTATGACCATTTCTGATACATAGACATATTCATGTACATTAAACTTCACCACGGATCTGATGGCCAGTATTGTGATCATCGTTTAGTTAAGGTAATACGGAAAGATGTTATTTACCATCACAGGTTCTTAATTTGCAATTCAATACTTATTAACATAAATAAACATTTTTTTTCTCCACAAAATTACAGTGCATCCAGGTTGTCATCATTTTGTGATGTGTGTATGCCATGTTCCGTTTATGTTCAAAGCAGCAAAATATGCATTTGTTCTTGCATGCCTTAATTGTCAAGCCAATAGATCATTTTCCGAATCGGCTGATTTTAACGAGTCACGTGACCCATAAGAACGAGCCGTACGTGACAGACTTAGCCGGTAAATGGCTGATTCAGTAAATTGATCTGTTACAGTGAATGATCTGGACGTTAAAGTTAATTGGTGACTATATGTTATTTGTATTATGTAATACACCAATTAACATTATAGGGACGTCGCCTTTCGCATTTATTTTGTCAGAAAATGATTGCAGCATAAGTAAAAATCTACAGTTACAAAGACACTTTTGTTAATTCAAGAATAGTGACGAAAGTGTCATTTAAACAGTAAACACGCGTTCTTCTTAATAATGTCTTCGAAGCGAGTTGATAAGGTAGGTATATCTTGATGAAGAGTATATCATGACTTTACATTACGCTGAGCAGTTGAACCACTAAATAAAACTAATTGCTTATAGTTTATTTTATAAGTAATGCATGTATATATTATACAAGCTATTATATATGCGTTTTCCGCATCAAGTAGATATGCTGTACCTTTATACTTTAAGAAATTGGGTTATTGACTCAGAGGCAAAGCCTTCTTTTACTCGCGTAAAGTTATATCATAACATCTATGCCCATTACTGTTTGCTTATTTAATAATCAACAATAGCTTTAACAACACTATGACTAAATATGTTTGAACATGGGTCATATGTTCCACCTACTCTGCATTGGTCCTAAAATATTTTTGTACACAAATATTTACTGATGGGAGGTTGGTGGGTATGTGGTGCCATATGACACGCATATCACTTTTGATTGATTAGGAATACAAGCCTAAAAGGTGCACTTTGTCTTGGCATTTTTATGACACAAACCCCTACTGTCCAGTTTATATATCAATTTAAAGTCACCAAAAGACCCATACACAAATAAGTGTAAACGTCTTTGCTGACGGAAACATGTTAAGGATAGCTAAAGAACCATATGGCTCTTTTATAATACGACAAAGGACTTACTTTCTTCGCATATATATATATATATATATATATATATATATATATATATATATATATATATATATATATATATATATATATATATATATATATATATATATATATATATATATATATGTGTGTGTGTGTGTGACAGATCGATTATTTTACTGTTTACTATTTTACCTAGGAGCGCCTATGTCCTTTTAGTCCTTTGATTATTAACTTGAATTCTTGATTTTCATTGGTCGAGATTTTATGTAAGAAGCATAGTGATTGGTTGTTAAGTGCATGCTTTGCACGTTTTTATTCCCGCGAATTTGACTTTGGTACGAAGACGTCGAACAGGCAAGACATCTTTATTTAGCTAAATGTAACTACTAGGAAAGCCATTATGGTGTGTATCGGGCTGTTGTTAGTTCTGTACATGTTTTGTTTGGATTGCTGAGATTGTTTGAATCGAGTAATATTGTAATTCTGACTTTCTTGTATCTTTCCATTTATGTTTTATGTCTTATCCAAATCTGGTTTGTCCGATAATGGTACATTCTGAACACTCTTTTGCACAATATAAACTGAGCACTTATTCTAATTTTTAACACGTTTTCAGTCCTAACAACCAGGGTTCACTGAGAAAGGAGAATGAGAGAAAGAACTACATTTTCAGTACCACTTACTGGTAAGTTGTATAAATGGTATAAACATGTAATAATAACTGCCAGAACCTTAAATATTTGTTAACTCTGTTTTACTTAATATGCTTTCTTTAATTCCATATAATTCAGAGCCACTAGCATTCTTATCATTATATTCTGCCACTATTTGATTAAGTCAATGAGCTTTCAATTTTAGACCAGTACTTAGAGTACTTTATATTTGTATGTTTCAGATTACGGTTCTCGTCGAGTTCATCATGTGTACATGTTATTGACAATCTTGTGTGCATCAATGTTATCAATTTGTTGAACTATGATGTTCATATATGTAATAGTAAAGAGAAGAACTATATGACATCGTTATTATAGATATTTATCGACCCCGGAGTGTAACTCACACACACACACACACACACACACACACACACACACACACACACACACACACACACACACACACACACACACACACACACACACACACTCACACACACACACACACACACACACACATACACACACACACACACACACACAAATATTTTTCTTAGATGGATAAAAAGTGATTCCAAAAAGGTGTTAATATAAAACATAACAGGTTATTGTCTTAGGGCCTTTAATGCACATTTTCACATAATAACTGTATTAAATATTATTATACAAGTACTATTCCAATGTATCCATCCCAATAATACACATATCTAACCAAATCATGCTAAGACAATATTCTGTCATTTACGATTCATCGATTACTTAGTAGAAAAAAGCTTCCCATTTTATGTAACATTTTTAAAAATATTAATGCAACAGTTTAACTTAATAAGTAAAACAAAATTTATATAAGGTGCTAGGATGTTTCTCGTACGTTGCCTGAGTTTTTTGTCAAATGTCAAAATATGCTATTTGTCTCAATGTCATACTGGGCAGTCACATTACGCCTGGGTGATAGCAATGCCCGCTATGCAGTGTAAGTGAGCGTTTAACAATATTTTAATTCATGATCACAACAATGTTATTCGTGCAGTCTGACATGTTTGCTAAGGATACTTCTTCCTTTGGCATGCATTGGACTTTTGTTTGTTCTCCATAGACATGTTACTACAACCCATAACAATCGTTTGTTGAACCTTTATTAAAGTAAATGATTTTTACCTAATCTTGTATTTCGCATGTAGTTTAATAGCATTAATAATTTCATCCGATGGACACAGACCATTATAGTTTTCAAGTAACACAATTACATCATTATCGAAAGTGTTGTCCCTAAGATGCAGCTTTACGGCTTATGCTAGGGCGTTGTGATTACTTCAATTTACTCAAGTGCGTTTTCTTTGTTTGTCTTTTTTATTTGTGATTTAACTAGTAAAACCGCGTTTAAAACGAAATCGGTCTTGTTCCACTAATGATCGATTGAAGGCGATTAGGTTGGGTCTTTTAAACTTTTTTTCTTTAAAATCTTTCACATTTCTTTTAAACTTTTATTTTGATCTAGCATGATTAAAACTTTATCTTGTGCTCCTTAAAAGTGTATAATGTTATAAAACTCATAAGGCCAGTCATAGGTTGGTACTTATAGGAAAAACCTGTTTAGCGAGGAATGAGAATCAAAACGGTTTACAAACGATTAAAAAAAAATATCTTTATCTTTATACACGACCGGCTTTGTTCGCAATGTTTACTGATGAATACGTATATCAATTACTCTGCGAAATTGCCGGGTTGCCACCAGAGGATTGTTGGGAGTATTTGTCTCGTTAAAGTTACAAATGTTGGCACTACAACAGGCCTAATGAATATTAAAGTAACTATTTTTTGTAGAAATTCCATATATACCGTATGCAGTATTGCGCCTAATAAACAACCCATGGCCTAACACTTATAAAAAGGGTATTTTAGTTATATGTGTAATAAAAGTCCAAAATCATTTTTCTAAATTACTCATGTGTATAAACTTTGCTACAAATCCCTTTTACTGTCAAACTAATCCTATCGATAATAAAGTAACTCAGCAAAACTTGAATCAAAGGTTTGAAGAAAAATTGAATGGCGACCTAAACACAACAAACTGATTTGAAGGTTTGAAAGACATTTAATGTTGACCTGACCACAACAGACTGATATTAAAGGTTTGAAGGATATTCAACGTTGCCATGAAACACAACAAACAGATTCAAAGGTTTGAAGGACATTTAAAATTGACCCGAACTGAACCGATTCAAAGGTTTGAAGGGGTTTTAAAGTTGACATGTTCTCAACAAAGTGATTCAAAGGTTTAAAAGACATTTGAAGTTGACATGAAAATAAAAGGACACATCTCTAGTACATAGATCAACTTCTCTTCTTAAAATAATGACAGTTTTATGAAAATTTGTCGGTGAAATATAGTGGTGGTGGTTACGCAGTAACAATGCGATTAGTATAAACACGAATCCACTTATTTTGGAATGTTTTAGAGACTTATTTGGCATGAACAAATAAACACTTAAAAACAACAACAATAACAGTAACTAACTATTTTTATTGAGTTCCACTGCAACGTCATGACACCAAGGTACTGAGGTTACATATCGAGCGTCACCTAGCTGGTCTTTATGAGTGTTTAACAAAAACATTTACAGTAATATATGAAGTCAGTATCTCATCAATCGTTTTGGCAAAATTTATTGTGTAGACTATAAACAATTTCCATTTAAGGATTTACAAAAAAACGAAGCTACCCTTTTTAAAAGAGTGAAATTAAGACTAGTGTCACAATGTGTAAGCATTGTGTGCCTTAGTTTTTTTTTTACATATTTAGTCCTTTTATTGTTATTATAACTAAAACACTTTTCATTCAATTTTGTTACTAAAGCACCATAACGCCGTTTAAAAAACCCACTTCTAATTTGGACCAAACGATAGCTCAATAAATTCAGTCTTTGCCAATCGCCCATGTCAATAATATTCGTTTCGTATTGTTCCCTTTTGTTGTACGGACAGTATGACTGATGTAAACATGTGTCTTAAACACATTTAAACAAGACGCCACACTTATAACATTATTTATGGGAATAGAAATAAAGGCGCACAAACATCACCAACGATCACTTATTTGTACTTCACTTCTCAGTGATTTTGCGAGACAAATTATTCCGCCAAGTCAATTGATAGTAAACATTTGCTTTTATGCTTTTATAAATATAAAGTACATTTGACAAACATCAAATACAAATATGCGTGAAAAAGTAAACATACGTATTTGAATTGCTGTGCCTAAGTGTGGTATATTGTTCCTACTCCACTTGGAAACATATTTGCTTAGCTCAAACAATAAACAAACGCCTAGACATGGTGACATAGAGTGTCTGTAATATTACCATTTATTATGTACCCAACACATAACGCTATAGCATCAAATCGTTTAAAATACATATGTATTAAAGATAAGGCCTTAAATTATGCATAATAAAATCATTACGAAACCATGTTTTGCAGACAGGGCAAACTACGATCTGGTTCATTTCAATTAACTTCCATTCAGGAAAATTTGCATTCATGTTGAATTTGCAATTCATATATAACACAATTCGGTCCCGTTTAAGTTATCTGTGCAAAAACAACAACAACAAACAAAATCTCTGCCGTTGGAATGCTTATTCATAAACAACTGCCTTAAAAGTGCCAATAGAGGTTGCATATACATGTAATTAAAAGCTTAAACAAATGTAGCCCTATATCCTGAATGGCTTGTGAATATGAACACATATGAAGCGTTAAAAGTGCACTTATCTTCATTTTAACGATGTTGAACGATGAAAGACATTGTTGCAAGTCCGGCATTTAAGTATAATAACATTAACTGTAGCCTAAACACACCTTAACTTGCATGCACATGCTTTAACAATATTTAAATGTGTGACTATATTATTGAGACAAAACATTGTTTGGCACTGTCTGTCTCCGTATAAAACAAGATTTGTGCTGAGTAAACACGTCTGTAGAAAGATTAATCCAAGCCACTAAAACTTGATTATGCGAAAATAAGACAAGGTCCTATGATTATTGCAACGCATACAATTTTGAAAAGGCATTGTCATTTGTCCTATATAATGATCATTTCTATTAAGGTCTACCACTGAATTTGCACAGTATGTGTGGACTGATATTTGTACTGTATTTGTTTTAATTATTTGTGTTTCCAAATACCATTGGCAACATTGTACGAGAAATCAGTTGACTCCGGCAGAGATGTGCTCAAAGATTTCGGAAACTGTGTTTTTGTGGAATATTGAGATAAAACCAAGATTATGGACGTTGCTCAGAATTACGCTCTACGTCGATGGCCGTGCACAAGAAACACATAAATCAAATGAATAGATACACATTTTGCTTCTCTACGTTTATCAACATATTCACGACTAGGGAATAGCAATACAGCTAAAATTATGTTGCCTATAAAATTATATGGACTAATAAACCAAACAAATACGTAACGTGGAAATAAGTATCAACTATAACGGGATCGAACTCTAAAAATAATAACTGCTTTTGTCCCTGAAACGAAAAGGCGATCATTTTTTACCGTTTTAAAGTGTTTATGTTAGACGTACCTTGTTGAAGTTGCTGTACTGAGTTCATGCTTGATATATGATGTGCGAGAGCGTTGGTTTGCTCTTTGAGAATAAGACTCTAAACCAGAGAATTTTAACTGATTGATAAAGTAACCCCGTACAATGTATACTGACCAGTGCAGGTTGTGCTCAATATCTTCCTCTGATATTTTGAAGTTTACAAAGGCGTTCTCAAACACTTTTTTTAATTTACAGCTGCTTTACTTGCCCGCCTAGTTTGATCAATAGCAGAAGCACTCGTTGGGTATCGGAGTTAGTGGATTTTTTTTATAAAGGTTGTTACAGCGGTTAGCGAACTGGATGGAAATATACCATTCAGAATACAATTATCGATTGTAAATAAGAATGGTAATTGTTTACTTACCAAAAGGCACGCTTGCGTCTGAAAACAAGAAAAATAAAATAAAAATAAAAGTAGTACTGCATACACAAGAGTTCTGATACCAAATGCAATGTGTATACTGCTGACAAATATGAGTGTTACACTCTTTCGGTATGTTGATCTGTTTGCTTAGGGAAGTTAGCAACGCATCAAATCTAATTACACAAATTAAATATTACTTAACTACAACACACGCTTGTTTTAATAAATATGTGTACATTGCCTAACATAAGCAAACGTGATGAGAATTGTATAAAGGCCAAAGATTTAATATTATCACGACAAATGTCTTCTGACATGTTTCATCAGTTTTCATTTAGTTCTCTAAAAGAGCATATATTATTTGTCTACAACATGCCAAATAATAATCACATGAAGGGCCATTTATATGGCTCAAAATAAAAAAATAAATAAAAATAAATAATTGAAATCTTTGTGTCTTTAAAAAGTTAATTCTGTAAAATTTATGTTTATTGCACGTTATCATTGGTATAATACAAATTAAATCATTTTTTCTTTCAAGTCTTCTGTCGAATAATATCACGCCTAGCGTTTTTGCATGTGCTACTAAAATAAATAAGTTATCAAAACACAATACGTCCTTTTTTAGTTTTGTGTCTGGATCTGCTTTAAATGCAAATATCAATAATACACTGCAGAACAATGCCACTTAAATTTTCTTTTAAGAATATATGACAAAGTCCTATGAGCATTGCAACATTTACCAAAATTTAAAGAGGCACAGAACAAAGGTATAACAATGCAAGCCATATGTAAAACAACAAATCTGTGATGAGTCATTTACTAAAAAAGAGCACCCTTTATCTGTTAACCATAAGAATGTACGGGGATTACCGGAAACATGTATATTCTAAACGTTACAGTGGACTATGTTGCTGGTGATTTTGACTTGTAATTGACCTAGTTAATAAAATACTTACAAAGGAAAAACAAAACAAAACCGACGAGCTCCGCTTTGCCCATTGTGTTGGTGTTGATCATTGGCTGCAATGGAAACAATATATTAATTTATCTATGTATCGAAAGAAAACGATAATGCCTTTAGAAAAAGAAAGTACATATATGACTATTGTATCAGCATCCATTGTTTTCGATGGGCCCACATGCGCCTAGCAAGTAACTGGATGTTCTTTAAATATTAAATCGTTACCTTCAGATCTAAATACCAGTATGCTCAACGCATACCACGTGGTGCTTAACGGTGTGTACTAAATCGTAGCGGGCGATGAACTTTTTCTTACTGGCTATTTAATGAGTTTTACGAATTTAAACAAATTACTAGCTTATTAATGAACTCCTTGGCGTGCGAAGCCGAGTCGTAGACTCGCCGACATGTAACCTATCTTAATGCTTATCCGTGCAAAGCGACGGTTCGAGCCCAGGTTGTAGCCAATCTAATATGGAAATTTGCGATGCGCCGGTGGTTATACCGGAGAATACAAGTACTTTAATGCATGGCAAGCCAGAAAGCATATACATCAACGTATAATATGTTTGGCCGTATGTAAATGCGTGCCTGGTTATAAGACGGTTGCCAAACAGTTGGTTATTAAACTGTGTAATCTTCATAATCGAATATTATTTAATCGCTCTACCCCCCAAAACAACAATAACAGCAACATGCATATAACAGGAACAACAAAAAGCACAACATGCAATATTATACTGAAGAAAAAATCTTAGCAAGTTCAGAGAGGATTGACTCCTATAGAAAGGGTAGGTACGAAATCATTAAATGAAACACATTTTCAGATATTTGATTCTTAGCACAAATGACTCGCATCAATGTTATTCCATAATTAAGAGGCTTTTAATCTCCGGCATACCTGAAATGAAGCTGGGGGTGAGGCTTCAAAATTTGGACACGGCTCAATACCAAGTGTGCCCACCATTTGCAACCAAGACTGCCAGACAACGACGTCTCATGCTGCAAAGCAGTTTTCTACTGACCTGCAATGGGATCCTGACCTATTCAGCTTGAAGGGCACGTTGAAGATCATTGACGTTGTTGACGTCATGGCGCTCTCTCACCTGAACCTAAGTGGTCCCATAAGTGCTCAATGGGAGAGAGATCCGGTGATCTTGCAGGCCACTGCAACACATTGACGTTATGGATGCGTAAAATGTTCTGGGTATGCCTCGCAGTGTGACGTATTCCCGCCCAAACCATCACGTCACCACCCCCATAACGGTCACGTTCGACGACATTTTCTTGGTCCAGCCTCTCCCCTTGTCTTCTCCAAGTTCGAAAGATGCCATCAGCAAATGACACGTTAAACCTCGATTCGTCCGAAAACAGAACGTCGCGCCATTGCCTGCGAGTCCAGTTCTGATGAACCCTGGCCCATTGGCGTCTTCTTTCACGGTGTTGCAACGTCAGCGGTATGCCAACGTAGGGACGGCACGCTTTCAATCCAGCGGCGCGTAGCCTATTTCGTACCGTCCTGTCGCAAATTCTTGTGCCAGTAGCATTCCTCGGCAAACGACCTAACGTTCGACTAGAAAAAAATCTATTGCGTCGAGATGAAGTTGTGACAAAACGGTCATCCCGCGGAGTGGTTTTATTAGTTCTGCCTGATCTGGATCGGTCCACGACGTTCCCGGTTTGCTGAAATCTGTTCCTCAATCGACATATTGTCAATTCGTGGCAATGGAAATGCTGAACAACGTCTCTGGCCGACATGCCAGCAGCATACCAATGACTCTCTGACCTTGCTCTAACATCATTTCAAGCCGACGTCCCATCATTGATTTTTAAAGATTTTATTTCACCTTTTGTGCTTACGATAAGAAAGCCATCGAACTGTGTACTTTGTGACCCGCGGAGGATCGTCCGTTTTGCTGTGCACATACTGCACGGGATTTTCGTGAAAGTTACGTTTCATGCTTACATAATGGTGTAGTTTAAAAAGAGGGTGGAAATCATGTTGTCAATGGATGGGCACAATTGGTCAATACGGAAACGTTTTAGATACATTGATTTATTCGAAACCAAAGTCGTAAAAATCTTGCTAAACTTTTTTCCTTCAGTATATTTTAAGAACTAGGTTATTTTGATTGAGGAATCTGCATCATAAATTATAAAGGATTATTATAGAGAGATCAAAATAATTATATTTAAAACAAGCCGGAAAATGTGTTAAATATATTCAAAGATATGTAACAACAAAATTTCTTAATGTCGAAATGAACAAAATAAGACCTGACAGAAAGCTTAGATTAAACGTAGTGTGGGATTCGCACAATAAATTAATACATCTTATAAATGCCTAGCAAAAGATTTCAGAAAATGTAAAACAACACGAGAAAATGTGGGAAATGTATATAGATTTTGGAAATGTTCAATTATCAGACATATTGGACTTTTTGAACTTGCTTAAAAGGCAATGACGTTTAATTACACACACTTTCGGCAAATCCTTGATCCGTGAATATTTAATATAATGAGTAATGAGTAAAAAAGACTTCAACAAATATTCCGTTCAAACGCATCTGAGGTAAATAAAGGTAAATACTGTTAAGGATGAGAACAATAAGAAAAGAATTCAGTCATATTGGAAGATTTGGACATAGGTCCATTTTTGTTCAGTCAGTGTTCGCCGACATTATCTCAAATATTCAAATCTCTATATAAATGTAAATGATTTAACTCTCTTTGCATACAGGGTAGTGTGACCTAGGAATACAGATATAAATATCCAGAAAAACAATGACCAAAGACATATAGGATGTCTGCTCGTCTTAAACTAACTGAAAACATACATTGACACTTGCTAAAAATCTTTACAAACTTGTAATTTTAATAAAAACAATCTTTAGTGAGAACATAGCATACGGTCTTGTTTTGACTGGAGATGAACCTGTTAGTATACAAGATGGCAGCTTTTTCTAATGTTGAGTTTATTAACTATTATGTTAATCTTTGTTAATACACTGAAACCAATAAATCTTGCACATTGTTAAGAACATCATCAGAGTATAAAAGTAATTAAAATATATAGAGTTTTATGTGAAGACTCAGGATCTTTGAATATGCATAATATCTTTAATTAACCAAACTTCTGTCTCCTAACAAAAACATGTTATAACCAATCTTTATTACCAGTCAATCCAACCAGACAGCCACAGTGATACGAAGAACGACTCACATTATATTTCATCCAAGAACATTATGGGAATTGCACTTACAAAAGTAAATACGTCGGGTCTGTGTAACGAAGAGACATGACAGTAATTGAGAGTATGAATAAAATAATATAATGGGATTGAATGAACGTAAACCGTTTAACAGTTTTATATAAGCCTTATACATACACACATGTAGCAAATGGTAAAACTGCAAGCATCAGGTACAGGAGAATTAGTTCATATGCGATATTGGTAATAAGGTCGAAATACAACAATTGCAAATTAAGTCTGAAAGATTAGATTGAATTAAAATCCTATCTTACGACAAATACACTATTATTTACAAACTAAGTTGTCTGCCCTTGAGTACTCTCCGAATTCGCATGCGCACTCGCGCTGATTAAAACGTCAGGGGTATAAGTAGCAATTTTATCAGCGTGTATAACACGAACATCGAGTGGAAAGTTAATTAAAGAAAGAAACAAAACCGAAATGGAAATCGCCGAAATATTGCTAAATATGTAAAGGTGTTTATAGCGGGAAAGTGGTCGAAAACAGAGCTGTTTCATTGCATTGATTTCCTCAAAACAAACGACTGCGACGCAATTGAATGGTATTATAACACTTCGCCCTCCCTTAACTGGTTACAGTTCGCCCCTGATCGGTAACAGCTCACCCTAGATAGGTAACAGTTCCTCTTGATTTACAACATGTCGCCTACGGATATAAGTGTATACATCAAGAAAAAAAGTAAATTTGTTTATTTATTTATAACCATTCACATTGTATTTGTGTTCTTCGTCTTCATATACATTATGAGCTCTTCTGATATAAGTGTATACGCCACCCTTCGCCCTTAAAAATCTTTAAGAAATCAAGTAAAAAGAATGTAAACTTATTAATTTGTTTTTTATTATTTTGACACCATTCACATTAAATTCATGCTTCTTTTGTCTCCTTATTCTTTATTATTATTAACACCGTATTATTAGCATCGTAAGTTATTATATTTTTATTTTTCATATTTTAAAATTGTTTTAACCAAAGAAAAAAATCTGATCCTCCCAGTACAATATACGAACTGTCACTGTTCTTTAATTTAAATGCAATTTTGCGTCCTAAAATATGATAATTATACTGTGTACGTGGTTTATTTATTTCATTTTTTATATTTAAATAGAATTCCGTTGTTGCAAGGATTTTAATGTTACTTAGTTGCATACATATTTTGTTGCCAATACTTTGATTAGGTTGTCAAACTCAAGATGACTTGAGTATGCAGTTATCTTATAATTGCACATAAAAGCGTGAACGTTAATTGATGTTTGCCTACAGTCATTATTGTGATGATAGCATTCGCACTAATCTTGATTGATAATTAGTCAGTATGATCTTAACTGATGTTTGCCGTCATAGATGTATATAAGTGCTTGCAATTAATAGACTAGTCAGTGATTCAATCTCGCAACGTACGATAATTTTATAACAATACAGTAGGAAGAAGTCGACTAAGACGGCAACTAACAAATTGTGTTTGTATGCATATCTTATAAAATATTATATATATTATACACTATATAACAAATTAAATCGAGTATATACTTTACTTGACATCATTTTTCCCTTCAATTAACGCGTGGAAATGGTACACTTATATCCGAAGTACTCATAATGCATATGAAGACGATGGAAACAAATACAAATTGATGTAAATGGTGTCGAAATAATTATAAATAAGTTAACAAGTATCCATTTTTGCTTGACGTATACACTTATATCCGACGGCGACATGTTACTGATCAAGGGCGAACTGTTACCGATCAAGGGCGACCTGTTACCAGTTAAGGAAGGGTGAAGTGTTACGAATTCTTCTCGAGTTGGTCTCTCCTTTTCAATTCATAATTGCCAGTAATATCTAGCTTGTGAGCGCCGATAATTCGCTCGATTAGCTGATATTCCCTTCAGGATCCAGTCAAACGACAATTCGCCAGGTACTTTTTTTAAATCTGTTAGCTTGAAATGGTCTAATTCTTAGTTGTTTACACAAGCTTCGTTGATTTCTTTGTTCTTGTCCGCCATCTTTTTTTTACTTAGTCCCCAGAGGCCCAGCGGCGAGTAGCCTCCCTTTGAATTCAAGGGAAGTAACCGAGTTACCGAGTATATATAGCTATATTGAATTATGATTATATATATATAAATGAGTATCGCGGGACTATTATTCCATTCAACTTACACTTCTTCTACAGCCTATTGTTGCATCCGTTGTTGGACAAAGGCCTTTCTCAACCGCTTCCAACGGTCCCGCTCCCTTGCCACCCGTTGCCAATGTCTCTGGCAGCCATCCAGATCATCACGCCATCGGGTCCTTTGGCGACCCCTGTTTTGAGTGTGGCCTCTGGTTGCCATAGCTTTAATTTGGTCGACCATCGATTGTCCTCGCGTCGTACTATATGTCCCGCCCAACTAACTAAATTTCGCGGTGTATATTATTTCAAGAATGTCTCTGACTTTAGTTTGTTTTCGGATCCAGGTAGCTGTTGTTCGATCTCTCCACGTTAAGTTCATCATTATTCTCTCGTGTGCCCGCTGCATTGTTCTTATTTTCAGGGCTAGTTTCTTTGTTAAGTTCGATGTCTCTGCCCCATAGGTGACAGTGGGGGTGATGCACTGGTCGTATAGTTGTCGTTTCAGTACGAGGGGAGTGTCCTTATTCTTGAAAACTGCACTGGCTCTTCCAAATGCCTGCCAGCCGAGAGTGATACGACGTTTGATTTCTTCCTCTTTTTTTGATGTTTTGGCAGAGATACGTTGACCAAGGTTGATGTAGTGCTCAACTTGCTCAATGGAGTTGTCGTCGATTTTTATTTTTTGGTCCTCGTTGTCGCAATTAATGTGCTCGTTCAACATGAACTTGGTCTTTTTCAGGTTCATGCTGAGACTGACTTCCAGGCTTACTTGATTTAGTTCTCGTAACATTTGTTGGAGCTCAGGTAGACTGTTGGCAAAGATGATGATGTCATCTGCGAAGCGTAAATGACTGAGGTGTTCGCCATCGATCTTGATGCCCTTTCCTTCCCAGCTTAGTTTTCGAAATACACCCTCCAAGCAAGCTGTGAACAATTTTGGCGAGCTGGTATCTCCTTGTCTGACTCCTCTGCCTAGCTGGAATGGTTCAGAATCTTTGTGGAGTCTAATGAAAGACTTGGCATTGCTGTATATGTGTCTGAAGATGTTAACGTAGACGGGGTCAACTCCCTGTTCTTGTAGTGCTTTGATTACGTATGGAATTTCAACTGAGTCGAAAGCTTTGTTGTAGTCAACCAAACCAACGGCAAGCGGGATTTTATGTTCTGTACATTTTTCAATCAGTTGGTTAACAGCTTGGAGGTGGTCAGTCGTTGAGAAACCCTTCCTGAAGCCGGCTTGTTCTCTTGGTTGATTTTCGTCTAATATTCTAGTAATTCTGTTTGTGATGACCTTGGTGAAAAGCTTATATATGTTGTTTAGTAGGCCTGTAGTTGGAGATGTTGGTTTTGTCGTCCTTTTTGTGTAAGAGGATGATGATCGCCTCGTTCCACTGATCTGGAACTTTGTTTTGCCGGAGACACTCAGAGAAGAGGGTAGCTATCTTGTTATAAATCAGTTCTCCTGCTACTTCGATTAGGTCGATGGTGGCGTTGTCTGGCCCCGGGGCTTTTCCTTTCTTTGATTGTTTTATCGCCTCTTCTATTTCCCAAGGTTTGATGTTAGGAAAATCTTGGAAACGATGTTCGAGTCTTTGATCTGCTTGTTCTGGCTGTTGTTGTTGCCGCGTAGATGAATATAGATTTATGTAAAACTCTCTTGTGCGATCTATGATTCGTTCTCTATCTTTCGTTATTGTATGATCCTCTTCTTGTATGCCTGTGAATTGGAGTCTTTCTCGATTCAGTTTGCGTTTAGCCATTTTAAAACCTTTGCCTTGTTTGATGATTTCTTGGATGGTTGCGGTTCGAAAGTTTCTAAGATCTTGTCGCTGTTTTTTCTTGATGAGTTTGTTTAATTCAGTCTGTTCAACCTTTTCTCTGTTGTTGCTTGGCTTTTTCAGATTCTTGGTGGTGTCTGATGACTTTTCGGTCTTCTTTGAAGAAGTCTTCCAGTTTTCTCCAGCTGCTATCATGGGCTGAATGATGTTATTATTAAGGTCTTGGATGTTTATTTCATTGTTGTTTGAGTCTGTTTTGGTTTAGTCTTCTAATTTAGCATAACGATTTTTCAGCTCGAGTTTGAAATCGTTTTCATATTGCTTTGAAATTCTTATTGGTTCCGGTTTTGAGTGGAATAGTTTTTGTCTTTCACGCTTCGTGTCAATTTGTACTCTGCATCGTACCATCCTGTGGTCGCTGCCTACGTTGACTCTATTTAAGACTTCGATATTTTTGACGATGTTGAATTTGTCTATCAGCACGTAATCGATTTCGTTGTAGGTTTCAAACTTTGGGCTATGCCAAGTCCATTTTCTGCTTGGGCGTTTTTTGAAGAACGTGTTAACGATTTTGAGATTGTTTACGACCGCAAAGTTGACCAGATCGGATCCACGTTCATTTCGTACTCCGTGACCAAAGGAACCGACGCAATCTTCGTTTCCGTCCCCCACCTTTGCGTTAAAGTCTCCCATTATTATATTGTAGTGTGCTTTCTCCCGTTGTATTTCCTTTTGTAGATCGTCGTAAAATTCTTCCAGAGCCTCTTGGGTGGAAAGTGAGGTTGGTGCATATATCTGGATATATATATCTCGTCGTTGGGTATGGCACCTTGACGTGGTGACGGGGCTTGCGTGCATCAAGGAAGGTAGAGGCTATACCAAATACGTTCAAAGATATTGGAAAGGCGATACCTGAGATGCCAGACGAAGATCGTACCCAACCCTGCCAACCCGCACTGGGCCAGCGTGGCAGGGCACGGCCCAAACTTCTCAACCATGAATCACAACGAAAACCAAATCTCGGCCGTTCCTGTTGGGTCATCGGAGTTAAATCAAGGCTCAACCGCATCACCTGAGGGTAGGGGGAATGTGCTCCAAATGCTACTAACCCAAACACAAACTTACAAACACAAGAAGAAGAATAGAACCAAAATGACTAATCTTAATATCGAAACTTATAATGTGAGAACTCTGTCAGACGACTGCCACCTTGCCTGTTTCGAAAACGAAATTGAAAACATACACTGGGATGTAATAGGCGTTAGTGAAATGCGCCGACCGGGAGAAAAGGTGATCGAGCTCGGTAGTCATCACGTCATGTTCAACAAAGGAAATGACCAGAAACAGGGGGGCGTAGGGTTCTTTGTGCATAAAACACTTAAACCAAACATCCAGGAGTTCCATGCCTTACAGATCGCGTGGTTTCAGTCACCATCCGAATCAACAACTTACGCTACAATAGGTAACAATAAAAAAATAATTAACTTTTATCTGACCTTTATTGTCTATTCTATTTTTACTGACAGTTAAATACACGTGTTCCATGTTTTCTTGCGGTTTTCGTGCAGAAGCTATGTAGCAGTTATTATTACAAGCATGGTCATATCACGAGGCTCACCGCGGCGCAACGTGAGCCTTGTATTTTAGTGCAGAGAAATCAAAAACACAGGAAGTTACCTGCTACATACTGCATTTAATATTTACAGCAGTATCGAATGTTCATGTTGAAGCGTCACATGGCTCAATGATATAGAGTAGAATCCCTTCAACATAAATAATTTCTGTCTCTACATATTTGCAAACGTTTGCAAACATGTAGATAGAAAAATTGTTAATGTTAAACTCTTGAAAAGGGCAATTTGCCGAAAATTTGAGTGAGAGCGTTTTAAGAAAAAACATAATTAATGCAGTTCCCTCTGGAACAATTTACAACATTGTGGAGATTATTTAGACTGAGGAAAGAGTCTGTTAAATAGTTTGGTAAATATTATGAGTAACATTAAACAGTTGAACATTACAGTTACCACATAGTAGTTTAGACCAAATAGCTCGCCATACACACAAATGCTTTGGAAAAAATCAAATAAATACTTGTTATCTTTCTCTTTGCTTTTGTCAGTGAGTGCATGTAGAGTGAAAAGATATATTAACTTTTCTTTCAACGTGTTGTTTCACAAAGGCGTGAAAAGGTTTACTTAAAAATTTCATTAATTGATATTTAATGGCTAATATATGTACTTTTCAAATACCACAAAACGACATAGAAACTTTATTTTTACATTACAAGGGGCTTATATATTTGGTAATTTCCTTTTTTATCACTGGTCTAATTATAGATTCATCTTGTCCATTTCTTATCACCTAGCTCGTCTTGACTTGCTAGCTCCTTTATTAAAATTGTGTCATACTATATTCAGACTCTGCAGGACCATCGACACGTCATACATGGAAAATTGTCTGTTTTGTCTTACAAACAAGTGTCCAGAAATCAACCTGGAAGATTTGCTACCTACTCAATGATCAATCACAAACCGATCAGATTATGGTATCGGAGTTGCAATTGTAAAATTAAGCACATGAATTCTTAAAAATTAAAATTATTTTGAAGATACGTATATTTAGAACTCATATACATAACAAAATTGAACGTTTTCTGTCTTAAAAGTGTAAAATTGGAAAGAACGATTATCTTTTATGAGAACAAAATGATAATAGATCTTTGTTTGGGTTTATTATATTTGTTTTGTTAAAGTTTATATGCATAGAAAAACTGTGTATATATTAGTTAAAGTTGCAAGAGTTCACCTTTTGTTTGATACATTTCGCATCTGTGATTTTAAGAGCAGATTTTGTTCGAATGTAGCTCAAAAGTTCACATCCATAACTGACTTGTTAATTAGGTAGTATGTCTTTGCTTTGTACACAAAATGAAATACTTCATGATCAAGATGATTTACAAATTTGAATATATAGAGAATACCAGGTTAGTGTTGATATAGATAAATGTTATCATGCGAAGCTACGAACTACGGGCCAAGCATGATAACATCTCTATATCAACATTAACCTGGTATTTTTTTATCCCATCATCAACGGTTTTTTTTTCAAATGAATATAACAGAGAAACATTTAAATTTACCGCTACTGCTTCTCCCCTACATGATTTGACATTCTAATGCATTACACGAAATTCATGCGCGTGCATAGAGTAATTCGGCTATAATATAATAGTTCTATATTACAATTAAAAATAAGACAATAAACATGTTATTTCTTTTATTATATTTCCACTATACATACGGTTGTAATTTTATTGATTCGGATAATTAAAAATAATGGTTGGAAAATAACAACCACAAAAATCACACCCTAGTGTAAAGTTATACATATAGTGTGTAATGCAATGTACAATTTAATTTGCGTCGCACATAGCATGAAGAAACGCGAGTTACATTCGATGTTTGTGTGTGTTTATGGTTGTATATGGTTGTAACAAACAGTTTGCTCATGGATTTTAATTGGTGATGACATTGTAATTCTAAACATTGAATATGGCGCCATAAAAATTGCGAAGACAGGGTGACTTGCTTTTTATGTTTATGTCTAGAAACTGTGATTTATTAGTACATTTGTCCAGATCTGTGCAGTCAGCTGCATTTGGTCTAACTAAAGATTAAAATCTATCTAAACCATATGAATGTTCATCATGTAACGACATTTGATGATCAGGGTCGTCCTCATATTAAACAGCTGATTGCAGTTTTCTGAGACAGTTACCGATTCAATATTAATTTCCTTCTCAAAAACTATGATTAAAGCCAAGTTTTGCCTCGAAATCCTCGTAGCTCATTTCTACAACACTGCTTAGGTTTTCACATGAACCTTCATCAAATTCTTTCAATTCACAATAAATAACATTAAAACAACGGGGACTCACATAATCTGACATTTTGATAGTTGTTTTTATTTTTGCTGACTACAAATTCGTATTTATATTGATTTTATTGATTTTATTACTATTCCTAAACAGTTTTAATCATGTGCCTGTATTACATTTTGTTTCAGATTTTTGCAAGTTTATGAATTGTAAATTTGTACAGTTTGATAAATAAAGTATTATATATATATATATGCTCTATCTTACCAATCTTTATATTATGGACATTTTTGGGGTGATCACAAGCATAATTACGCGAGAAGTGAGTTCCGTTCACATGGACATTCTTGATCGTGTCGTCAAAAAAGTAGTCCGGCTTAGAGCAGGTGCGCGAACATCGGTTGATAAAGCTCATCTTTATCACACGGGTTATATCAACCGATATTTACAGAGATTGTGGGATTTAGTAATGTTTTAGATTTTCACTGATATATATCCTCAAGGAAAGCATTCTGTGTGCTGTCTATATTTGGAATTACAATTTTATTATGTTAGCTATATAACTTTGGTTAAGATGGTTGCAATTTCATACTTAGGTAGTTAGTATGTCTCCAAATGGCTTAGCCATTTAGGACTTTTTTTTAACTTTGGTATGAATTGTCTAACACACACACACACAAACACACACACACAAACAAACACACACATACACACACACACACACACACACACACACACACACACACACACACACACACACACACACACACACACACACACACACACAAAATCACACACACACAAAATCACACACAAACACGCGCACGAACGCACCCGCACGTACGCGCGAATACACACCCACACTCGCTGAATTTGGTTCATGCAACAACAGCAATGGTAATAATCAAGAACCCGATCAAGCTGATTTAGAATTAATAAGTGCAACAAACGGCTGTGCAGTCAATGCTAAACACGTAACAGACTCTTCTAGACAACACATTTTACCAATAGACAATAAAGCACTTTTGATACTTTTAGTTTATGATATGTCGGCAGAACAAAGGCTCGACAAAGAGCTATCACATTTAATTGACACATTGCTTTTAAATAAACCCCCGACAAGAAAGTCGCAAATGTTTTATTGAATGTATATATATGTACATACATCTCTTGGAATTCAGTTTTTCAATTACAGATATTGATCATGATTCACCACTTAGGTTATATGTACCTACGCATTGGAATGATTTTGCCCATGAAACTGGTCACCCTAGATGTACAGTACCATATAAGACAGTGAAAGTATTCTTCCTAAATGTGCTGAAGTATTTGCATAATTTTTTGAGAAATTTATACCTAGTAAATCGATAATTTCAAAGAAACCGCCAATCAACGAACAAATTTTCTTGTAAAATATGTGTAGATGCAATAGCCCCTATTCCACAGACTATGTCAGGACCGAAATATAATAACAAATAATAACAATTTAACTGATGAAGCCTATTATGCCCTAGCGAAGTCGTATTCAGCAAATAATAAGCCAGTTAAAGCAAAACATGATGGCTAAACGGATGATTAATTAACGGACGATCCGACGAATGAACGGAGGGACAGACAGGCATACATCCAAAAAGGCAGAAAGAATATCAGCTTAGGCCTAAGATAACAGGATACAAGTTTAATAGGTTGATCTGAAAGATAAACCGTGAATACTTAGGCTTTGAATCTCTTTTATTCTTACAATGACATTCCAATTATTACATAAATAATTGAAATAAAATGTTACAATCTTGTTAACAAATCTTGTTTCTTTTTACATATGTTATCAATATGGCTTAAAAAGTATTTAAGTGGGAAAACACACTAAAAACAGATAAATTACTTTTGAACATAAGTACCATATTTTGTAAAAGGAAAATAGAGAAAAAAGCTATTAGATTGCAAGATGTATTTAAATTTGAAAAAGCACTAGACTAATGTATTCATATGCCAGTCATGTGTAAAAGGTACAAGAAAATAAAACTGAGACGAGACAATTAACATAAAAAGCAAATCCAACAATTACCACCTTGTAGTACCGATATCAACATTCACAATAAATTTAACACACAAAGTAAAAGGAATGCAATTTTAAATATTGCAGTAACATGTATCTAGCTTATTTCATATACGTTCAAAAGAGAACACAACTCGGATCAAGAAATTGACAATAAGTCTCCAAAGGTGTCAAGCTACATGCATTTTCTGCGTTAATATAAAACAAACTTATTAATAAATACAAATAGGTAGCAGGAGTTCGTGTGATTGTTTTCAATATGAAAAAGCTGTGTGTCTTGTTATTTATTATTGTGCAAAGTAGTACGCGTAAACTATCAACCCGTCGGTTCGCTTGTTACATCTACCGGACCAGTACTAACAGCGGTAAGTACGAGTTCAACAAAACAACAACAGCAACAACAACAAACAACAACAACAAGGCGACAACGAAAGCAACAACAAAATAGAACAACAACAACAAAAACAACAACAACAAAAATACCCCACCGTTCAACCATCGGATAATGTTGACCGGTGGGATCAATTCCGAGCATTGAACAATTGACAAGATTCATCTAGATATGATGGACATCATCTGATGAGAACTGATCTGCCGATGATATATTATTCTATATTCGACGGACATATCTGATGAGGACTGATATGCCGGTCATATATTATTATAGATATGACAGACATCATCTGATGAAAAAAATGATCGCTGGTCATATATTCTTCTAGATATGACGGAAAACACATGATAAGAAACATGATCTGCCGGTGATATATTCGTCAGATATGACTTACATCGACTAGTGAAAACTGATCTGCCGTTTATTTATTGACAATAAACCTATACGAACGTCTACGAACTAAATATTTTCCCTGCGTTATGTGTTTTTGTATTGTGCGGTTGAGACCAAACCGTTTTGCCGATTAAAATCCAAAGAAAATGTACTCCTTTAAATGATGAGTCTTATTCCTCTTACTTTAAAGGTGTTCACTGCCATCAAAGTGTAAAACACCATAACGAGCCACGGCGAGTTAATGAACATGAATGTTATCAAAATTAGATCTAGTCTTGATGTTAACACGTAAGTTTTTGGTCCAGACACTGTATTTTGCTTATAGTTTTAAAGGGACTCTAGAGAAAGAAAACAATCACAAACAAGCTGGAAAATTCATTTTGACGCAACAGCCGAACTGCGTATTTCTGTTGTGAAAAACAGTGTTATCTTTTGTAATGGCAAACCGTATTGATGCACACACTTTTTAATAAAGCGTGAACGATTAATGGATATTTGAATATGAGGCAAATGTGTTTTTTCTATATTTTTACATGGATTCAAATTCTATATTATATAAATGATAGTTTGTAGATGGGTCTTTACTACTTTAACAACCTTTTGACATAGTCGCGGTAGTATTATTTCTGTATTTGAAGGGAAGTATAATTTTCTTTCCTGTATTTTTGTAACGAAAAAATCGATATTTAAATATATTAGATCCGATATCCATTTGCTTTTATACAAATGGGTCAATTGCGCCACCGCAAATGCTGTCAATGACAACCGTGTTACATGTATACTAAATGTACCTGGGAGATCTAAAACAAATTGAACAATTTGGTTTTGGCAAAGAGGAATAGGATTTAGATCATAAACGTAACGAAACTTATTTAATAAAATTTATAACCATATTTAATAAAATTAAAAAAAAATATTTAATTGGTAGGCATAAACATGAGAACTTACCTCAATGTTCTGTACTAAGGTCGATGCATTTTAATTATCAACAGTCTTCAATTGTTTGATTCCGTTTTTTTACTTTCACTGTTCCAAAAAATGTCTTCCAGATTGCTCGGCAGACTACGGACTAGTGACTACAAACTGACGCTAATTTATGTAATTTACCTGAGTGTCAAATCAATTTACAAATCAATCAACTTGTTTGAAAAGCCTAAAGATTGGAGGGCGGGAAAAACACGGTATTGTAGCCCAATAATATTTAAGTACTTGTTTAACCATATGATTTGTGCGTTGCCATATCTAATAAGGTTGGCAATGCAAGACCGTAAATAAAGGTTAATCTGTAAATTGGTGTAGCTGCTTTAAAGAGAAACTTTGTGAAACGCTGACCCCCCATTGACATTTACTGTGAAAAGTATTGCCTACATTTGATTTTTAGCAAGAAATAACGAAAGACCAAATCCACTTACGTCTATGACTGATAACTATCGTGAGACGTAATTCGACATAGTTTAATACAAGGTAATTATTGTACAATTTGCAATTTGAATCCTCATATTTAATGCAAGCACTATACGAATTATTTGCGAGACAACGTAAGTCTGGTAGATGAGAATAGCTTTTTGGACTAGTGTTATCTCATGGTCCTTATATCATGGTGGTCGGGGGAGGCGGAGAGATACTAGGCATTTACATTAAACGGTTTAACAAAAATGATTATTGAAAAAAGTTGTTACCCCTTTCATCCCTGTTTAAAGACATATAGCAGCGAGCAGTTATTGTAATTTTAGCACATGTGAAAAAGACAAAATACATTGACATGCAAATTGAAAAGTATTTATGTAGTAGTACATGTATATGGAATGGAAATTCTGGAGAGAAGACTTCCTGGAGGCCCTATTTTACTGCACAGGGCTTCTCTGGGAGGGTATGTTAATCATATAAAATCATCAATCAATAACGACTCGGCTTCCTCTTTTTGGCTACCTCGACGACGGTAACTCAATTCCCACAACAGCACATTCCCAAGCCCCCATTCCGCCAGCAGGAGGCACATAAACCATGTCTTTCGAACTCACATCCACACCAGACCTACAGAGTGCACACAACACCTAACACCGTGGTCGGGACGCCACTGGAGTATCCATTCTAGAAGCAAGGGTCTACAAACATTGAACATAAGCCCAGCTACATTTTCGTAAGATCTTTTTCTGAATTTCGACACGAAATCTACTATTCGGACCGAACAAGCTTCTAGAGATTTAACCAGAACGTGGGAGTCTTCCAGTCTGTACTGTTCATTTGCCAGACCAAACAAGCCGCCAAGGATCCCACTAGTTTGGGGAGCCTACAGGCCCAACAAGCCGCCATAGATCCTAACATATCAAGAGGTCATCGGAGCCCACCATATTATGCTGATTCATCATCATCGGAGCCCAAACACAATTCCCGAGATCCTAAAAGCGCAGGATCAAAGCACGGGGAGTGAAAGGGTTAATACTCTAGACGTTCCGTCGGCCAGGAAAAATGCAGACATCCAGGTACCCATCCCAGCAAATCAGTATTCGTTTTTCCAAGTTTCTGTCATACCACTTACACCATCCAAAGAGCAGATATGCGATCTTCTACTGCTGTATCTCGTCTGTGTCGTCTTGCCAATCTCGCAAGTCTCGACTCCTTTTGTAGATAAAGCAGGGCGATGAGGCCAGAGAGAGGTGCTTTCCTAAGTAGATATTACGCTTTGACTGGTCCTACTGCACCCCACCCATATTCTCTTAACCGAAGCCAGGGACAAGGCCTTGGAACCTCTCCTCGTTTTTGCCCCTCACACTATCCGTGAGAACGCGTACGAGAACCATCTCCTATACGACATCTCGAAGGATGATTATCCGGCCGGGCACCTCGGCTGGACAAAATTGCCCTCGACGACCGCCTTCCGTTGTGAAATGAAGTCTCTGTCAATCTGCGGGGTGTTTGGATGACGGACCTCCTGCACGACAAGACAGCGACACTGCGGCAGCCGAAGACCCCAATCGCCATCCTAGAGAGAGGTGGACAGTAGAACAAATGGGACCACATCCATGGACACGTCATCTAAACCTTCCCTAGTAGGTACAAAGCCGAGGAAGTCCTGCCTGTAGTCTACGGTGTTGATTCTTATAAATGTCTTAATTTAATGACTTACAGTAAACTTATGATTAATGTAGACAAAAGCAATGGCAATAAACACTTCAGTGCACAAACAAGTTAGCAACAATTTACAGGTGTTTAAAATTAATCTTTCGCAATGGCGGGAGTCATAATAAAAGCGATACACCATTACCCAATTAATTTTAAACAATGAATAGAGGAGGTTCATGTATTTATAAAAATTCATTTGGATTTAAGACCTGTGTGAGAGTCGCATTTTCAAGTTAAACACAACATCAGAGCAATAACTGGTAGATGATTAAAGATAATAGCCTCAACCGTTGATAAAGATTTTGCGGATACAACAGTTTGAAAAAAAATATCAGCCAAATCAAGGATTTGAACACAGCTATAATTGTTTTCCACCGGTAATGCCAAACATTTAGATCTTTAAATAATTGCAAACCTTAAAACTTAAACTCCCTTGACAGTTTATTATGACCAAAAAGCAAATAATTGTTCAAGAGCTTTAGTCTAATTTCTTTTAATTAAGCCAACACAAGTCACAGACCCGCCAAATAAACTCACAAAAACTCAGTAAAATATAATGTGCCTGACTGACTTTTGACCTTTGACTAAAAGCTTCACTCTAAAAACCAGAAATATCAAACACCATAGGTCAGAAATAAATTAAGACGTGGTAAATTTTTAACCAGAAACCAGACAAGAAACAAATATTTGATTCCTTTTGCTTGTCAATAAATGCTATTCAGAATACGCTTCATGTAGGTATATAACAACAGACACCTTACTTACATTTTTGCACGAACTTCACATTAAAAGCAATTATTTAAATAATGACAAAATTAAACTGTCTTGTTGAAATGTCCGTACCATCCACAGATAATGGTGTAAATGTTAGTTCACATCTGGCACTTTATTCTACTGGTTCACAATTTGTTTACGATTATCATAGAGATTGGGAGAGTGAGACTAACAAAGCATTTGGTGGTATTATTCAGCTGAGTTGTTATTTTTGTTATTTGGCAGGGACCCCGTTATCCCTGTAGATGCTGTTTTATGATTACGTTTACCGTATTAGGGAAACGAGTTATCGAAAGATCACATGCACAAAAACGTATAACAGGATATCAAATCCAAATAAGTAAGCGAAAAGAAAAACTAAATTGGTAGACCTTTAACTCCATAGTCCTGTATAGTACAAGAATTCACAGAAAAAAATAGTTTGAACTTCGAAGAAAGTGATCATTAAAGTCGTTTTACAATAAAATGTGCCACGTTGACCAGGTAAGAAAGGTCCAATTTACAAACTGGGATATAGCAGTAAGATTGTCTCTCACAGATCAGTGCAAAGTTGACACTTTGATGTTTAAGATGACAATTCTAGTAGCAGTATTGATCACAACAAAAGTGACAATACTGATGAATCAGACGGGTTAATGGAGGCAAACATGCAAAATGCAGGAGTCAGAATTAAAATATCAAAATACACAATTAGACACGTCTTCTAACGAGATGGACTGCATCCCACTCAATCAACAAGAAAGTGCTAGAATGTGAGACACCAAGGCGCCGTAGAGACCATGCGATTTAAGACGATGGTTATCCTGGGAACTAAACACTCTCTTACACTGTCGATAAATTACATAAATATTTGACAGTAACGAACCACAGCTCTGGTGGGAAGTAGAGTATTTGTTAATATGTTTGTTTTCCTTGTTCTCTGCTACATCTGTATTTACAAGCTGCATTGCTAACATCGTTATACTCGGTTTCTGGTGTTAAACCATACTTCACCCAAATGACGCAAATTCCTATAAATGCCAACTACTTTTTTTAATAATTGCAAACTACACGTTATTTTTGCGATCTACAATGTTAACAAACAGAATACTCAGTTCTTGTCTCAGAACAAGGCCTCACAAAACAGCTGCGTTTTCCAGTTTTTGCCAGCTGCACAATTCTAACCCCCACTTTCAAATGCATTTCATATGAGGCACCGCTCTTCTAAGTAGCACCAAGAAAGAATGATGTTAAGACTGGCTCATCAACAAGTAAAACTCAGAAAGAGCTCAAAGGCGATGTCACGAAGCGCCTTATGCACCTAGATCAGAATAAAGTTCAGAATAAATTGACGATAATAAAAACGGTGACAGTGAGTCAACCACTCTTGGTAAATTACTAAATAAAATGTCAAGAGTATTCCCACATGTCACAATTAAGTAAATAAATGAAACCCATTATACTGATAGCAACATAAGTCAACTTTAGTCAAAGTATAGACAATTTAAACCACATTGCCGAAGATAAACAATGAAATAAGAGGTTGAAATAACAGCACAAAACTTATAGTCCCTTCTCAATGATTCATGTGACTGAATGATTCATGTGATCTGGATATTGTGTTATTTGACAGAACACTGTCTGGGCATAGCAGTCAAGACAAACGATCTGTAAGTTACGACATTAAAATGTTTCAGTCCAGACAATAGCTGTTAATAGAATAACATACGTTTGTCTATACAGTCATACTGTCAAACTTCAATTTATTTCCTTTAGCTTTGCATTTTTGCTCAGTAACAAATAAAAAGAAAATATATACAAGAAAAACGTTTCGCAAACTGTCATATGAAGAAATCCTTGCCCAAACAAAACTCTCATCTTTTCAAGTTTTCCGGAAAAGTTTAATGGCTGATGACGGCTTTAAAATTCAATACAAATTAGCATATCCTTTATTTCAAGATATGATCGTTAAGAAAGAATCAGCACAATTGAATTGGTTGCAATATTATCCACGAACCCAGTGTAAAACTATCATTTATGGACATAAATCTTTCCAGTTTGCTGCTCAAGCTATGTGGAATTAATTCGCAGCAACTGCTTGATAGGTACTTTTAAAACTCAGAGTGTTTTTGTAAAGATTGTAAATGTTATATCTACTTGCATAATTAGGCTCACAATCTAGTTGCAAATGGCTACAAGCCTTTTACGTACTCTACCGCACATACTTACCGTTTATGATTTACTCATTACTGCATTACTAGATACTTAAGAATAAATACTGACTGACCTACGTCTTAACATTAATAAACGTATTGTCGGTTTTGTGTAATCGATTTTCGGCTCTGAGGATTTAAAGCATTCGATGCTTAACCTTTAAATTTTAAACCGCTATAGTACGTTTCTTTGTTAAGTTATGAAAAAAATAATACCTGCATAGTCGGTTGAAAAAGCTCATTTTTATGTTACTTGTTGCTATCTTGCTGACTCAAGGTAAATTTTTACTAATCTTCATTGAAAAGTTTGTTATGGTAATTTGATGATTTTTAATGTAAATGACGTTTATAATGCTGACAGGTTACTAAACATCGTATAGAGGCAGACTATGGCCAACAACCAATCTGCTGAATTCACAAATCTTCATGGTATCAAGACTTACAGTTCACAATTTCATAAACATTACACGGACTAGACAATCACCCGAAACTAATTAAGATCAAACAGCGAAAAAGGATATAAATTGAACTGTCAGTTTACAACAATCTGCCGATGAGAATATTATCAGTATCCACTGATTTTTCAGTTTTATCACCCAAGCATAGCCGGAAGTCACCTGAGGCTCAACCCAGTAAAGCGTCGATTGCATTCCATCCGATTGGACCCCAAATATTAACCGTGAAATTGAAGCAAATGGTAAAACTGTGTATAAACAACTATTGCAAGTACTACTTCGTATGTACAAGTGATAAATTATTCCTACACCAATACAGTCAACCGTCGAAATTAAATATAAACAATGTTGATAACAGTAGACGATCGAAAGCACATGCACAATTCGGAATGTGGACATACCATATATTTTATTTTAGATTACAATTACACGTATTGAAACACATGTCGTTTATAATGGGTAAATATATGATTATATTTTTATTGTTATTATTATTATTATAATTATTATTATTATTATTGTAATTATTATTATTATTATTATGACATCTATACAGTATTTTTAATATTTCATATATTTGTTTATGATATGTTCAGTGAACATTGACATTTTCAATATATTTTTTATATTGTATCAGTTGGCCTGTAAACTTTGACTATTATCTACTATACATATTGGACATAATTATGTTGATAGTTTATTTAATTACTAGCTATTTTTGTCCTTTTGCCGACTGACCATTCCAAGGGGGTAAGTTATATAATATATGATATTGAATGACATCGTTGGTTCTATAACAATAGTTTATAGCTATTAAGTTTAAAAGTGCATTTACAATACTGAAAATGTGTCACTGAAATTTCTATAGTTGTGGCGACATGAAAAAATAAGTAATTTAAAACCTTGTCGACACTATATTTGGGTAATGGGATAAGTATTACTTCCATAAGTGAACTACATGAAAATCTTGATTGAAAAGAAATTAAATAATTGATCAAGGACAACATGAAACATCACCATGTCCAGAGAAGAGGTATCATTGGTTATATCATCCTGTTCATGTTAGTGTATAAATTGTAAACAGCGCGGAAAACACACACACACGCACACACACACGCGCACACACACACACACACACACACACACACACACACACACACACACACACACACACACACACACACACACACACACACACTCACACATGCACACACATACACAGATACACACACATATATACACACATACATACATACACACACACATACACACACACACATACACGTACACACATGCACACTCATTCACACACCCACTTATACAAACCTTATATAGTGACGTCAAAGTTTGGGAAAGCCATGGTTGAACGTGACGTCATATTTTCACATGCTTAGCAGACAAATACGTTATTCTGGTGCTTTCACACTAGTCTGGAAGTTAGGCGGATTGTGCTCAAGAAGAAGGAATGGTGATATAGACGGAAGATGTTACATTGGACTTTTCTGTTATTAAACAAAAGGTCGAGTTCGTTTCTGTAGTCGATTTATCCTGCATTGCAATTAAAGTTCCTCCGTACTTAATAAATAGAATATATTACAAAGTCCTATGAGTATTGCAACATATACCAAACTCCGAAAACAGAACAAAGGTATTTCACATGCAAGCCAAGCGAAAAGTAAGAACAAATTTGCGATGAGTCATTTAAGGAAAAGAGCAAACCCGACAGTTACCGCCTTGGAACGGTCAGTCGGCAATATGGACCGACTGGGATGCTTAAACCGGTTTTACAGAGCTCTAACCTCGCACTTCCTGACGAAGTTCTCAAATGCAAGCAACGAAAAGAAAAAAACGATCTATTTGAAAACAAAATGTTCATGCGCTGATATTTTTTATACGTTATGACGAAAGTAGTGACGTCATCGAAAAAAAATGTCCACATAGTGTTCAGAAAAGGAATATGGTAGTATTTCGATTTGAAAAACAACACAAAAATGGTTGACCAAACATAAAATTAACTTTCTGAATCATGAACAAACATGACTAGAGACAAATAAATGGTTGTAGCATCCTGTTCATGTGAAGATGGAATTGAAGAACCAAAGTTCAATGTCCATCAAAGAAAATATACGTAACAATCCTTATAGGATGAATTAAATGACAACATAGATTACATGCACGGGGAGATTTTTTACGACCGCCACACTGCACAAGTAACATTGTTGTGATCATGAAAAAGAATATATGACAAAGTCCTGTGAGTCTTGCAACATATACCAAACTACGAAAAGGCACAGAACAAAGGTATTTCACATGTAAGCCAAGCGAAAAGTAAGAACAAATTTGTGATGAATCATTTAAAGAAAAGAGCAATCCCGACAGTTACCGCCTTCGAACGGTCAGTCGGCAATATGGACCAACTGGGGTGCTTTAACCGGTTTTACAGAGCTCTTACCTCGCACTTCCTGACGAGTTTCTCAAATGCAAGCTACGAAAAGAAAAAAACGATCTATTTGAAAACAAAATGTCCATGCGCTTAACTTTTCTAAACGTTATGACGAAAGTAGTGACGTCATCGAAAAATTATGTCCACATAGTGTTCAGAAAAGGAATATGGTAGTATTTCGATTTGAAAAACAACACAAAAATGGTTGACCACAAATAAAATTAACTTTCTGAATCATGAACAAACATGACCAGAGACGAATAAATGGTTGTAGCATCCTGTTCATGTGAAGATGGAATTGAAGAACCAAAGTTCAATGTCCATCAAAGGAAATACACGTAACAATCCTTATAGGATGAATAAAATGACAACATAGATTACATGCACGGGGAGATTTTTTACGACCGCCACACTGCACAAGTAACATTGTTGTAATCATGAAAAAGAATATATGACAAAGTCCTATGAGTATATAATATAAAAAATTATTGAACAAGTTTAATTTGTAACTTATCTTTCTCCACAAACCAGGTTTAAGCACCTCAGTCGGCCCTTTTGCCGACTGACCGTTCCAAGGCGGTAACTGATGTTTTTTTCTTTTTGTGTGTTTTTGTCGCATTTACATTTACCTTGTTTGCATTTGTCTACAAGTAGATAAAATTTAAATATCTGTGAAAATTTTGATAGGACCTTACCTTATTTACATATTCAGACTTTTATATATGCATATAATATATGTGGCGTATAATTTCCGGCCGTCCCATATAGAAAAAGCTCGTGATGCACGTGTCTAATCCCAAGATCTCGAAAAATTGAGAGATGCCACACAATAATCAAGTAACAACACGTATTTGGTAACCTTTCTGGTCCTGGTATAACTGCCAGACAGCTGCGTAGAGTTTTATTTATAGCATAACTTTTGTACATAATGCTATGCATTATTATAAATACATAAACTTTATGGTGAATTATTACTTCTGATTACTCTTGAGATACGGAATTAAGTTTGCAAATTAGCTCTTCTTTTAAATTTTAATATAATCTACATATTAATCTACCTACTACTCCTGTGTTATGATTTGCACCATGTAGCGGTTTATGGAAAACCTTTGTGATATTCTCGTATGAAGCGAGACTTTCTTCGGGGTGTAGCAGTTGAGAAGTAAGCACATTGCGAAGGGAAATTATTATATTTATTATAAAGTCAGTGGCATTCACGTCCGACAAAACCGATCTGCCAGCTGTGATACACCCAGGTGGCATGACTGACCTGAGCCGGCGATCATTTGCTCGCTTTGACTACATTGATGTGCGCAGTTCGCATAATCATCTTTATAATCATACATAAGCGATTTTATCAAATTTGGTGCATGAAGGCCTAAGAGCAACGATAGTAAAGCTCAGTTAACCAACAAGGAAGCATGGCGATGTTTTATTGTAGAAATCCATTTATAATACCACTAGCCTATTTGCGTCGAATATTTGCGTGGAATAGAAGAACATTTCTCCGCAACAAGTTACGGTAGCAAATGTATTTATTAATAATTTCACTTTACTTTATGTTTGATTGTTAAGTAATTACACACTTTTCATTTACAAAATACTCTAAGCAATAATTGCAAAACTTGAAATAACCAATTATGTTATATTAATGCCAAAACAAACACAATATCGTCACGTCATTTTGTCACGTAATGTTGATGCTTTTGGTGTTGCGGTCATTACACAAAATTGAACATACTTAGAATACTTTGATACACAAAACCAACATTCTTTTTGCGTGATATTGAAAATGTTTTACATTTAAGAAAATACCAAAACCTTAAAATTGATTTTCGTCATTATATATTATATATACAGAGAGAAAGAGAGAGAGAGAGAGAGAGAGAGAGAGAGAGAGGAGAGAGAGAGAGAGAAAGAAAGAGAGATACAATATATATAATAAATAACAATATTTCTCAAATGTTATATAAAATGATGTACACTCAACGTATATCTGTGTGTCAATTTTATAATCATGAACATTTCAATTTAAACTGCATTTGTATCAGTGTATGTATATATGTACGTTTATACTATTTTCCTAAATCGTCCTTTTGCCGACTGACCGTTTCAAGGTAACGGATGTTTTTTTTCTTTTTGTGTGTTATGTCTCGTCTCTGTGTTTTTTTGTCACATTTATATTGACCCTGTTTGCCTTTGTCTAGAGGTAGATTAAATTTAAATATCTTTGGAAATTGGGATAGTACCTTTTCTTATTTACCTGTACATAGAATAATTTTATCACTGGAACTTAAATGTGAATGTTTTTTAAGAGAACAGTTTAGTTTCGAATCGTCGATTTTCAGGCGCTTAAATATTGGACATTTACTAAGGAATATTCTATTCCAAGATTAAACAAATTTTAAAAATATGTTGTTATATTGGTCAGATAAATGCATCTTGACATTCCCATCTATAGATACAAATGCTTCATTTGAAAGTATAAACAAATTCTATTAAAAGTTAAGGAAGATCACTTTCCATGTCTAGAGGCAGTTCAGACTTAAATATTGTGGTTTCTCTTATTGGACATTTTCTTACTTTCCTATTAATAGTTAAAATAAACTTAGCAGACTCGACCTAAACTTTTATTTACATTTCACGGGCATATGTTTACTTTTAGCTGTATTTACAGTAAACGAAACCTCTATTGATATACTGCTTGATAACCTTCCCAAATTAAATATATCAGTTGGTTATTGTTGCTGTCAGGAGACATGGTTCTGAAGTAACAATGACTATCGATGCAACAGCACATCAATACAATTGTTTAAATGTTGACCAATGTTAACGCAACAGTTTTGCAAACCAAAGTCTTGTTGACATATAGTTGATCGGCTTTAAAAGTAAACTTAATGAATTTTAGAAAAGAAATCAACGACATGTTAGGTAAATACAGCTACAGTTCGTAAAAAAGTGTAAACAAATCTATCATTTACTGGTGTTAGAAGATACGTCGAAATATCTATTTGCTGAATAAAAGCAATGAACAGTTTGACACGGGACGCTAATAGTGCTGGGTCGTTCCGCTTCGACCCGACCTACCATAATAAATTAATATACCTTTCACGAAGTGTTTGCTCTATGAAGTTTTCATTTTGCATATTTCAACGAGAATAATAAAACACGATCGTCTTAGTGTTCAATATATGCAAATGTATAATTTCATTTCATAAAAAAAGAAAAAAAAAACAACAACAATATTTTCTGTGATAATTTCATGCAACTCTTTAAAATGTATTAATAATCTACACCAGTTTTCCCCTTATTCTCCGAAATTGTAGTGGGTGCCTAATATTATCTCGGTTATCATTCGCTCTCGTATTCTTTCTAAATGAAATTGACGTTTGACACAATGTTTGTTTACTCTACAGATAGTTCAGTTTTAAATATATGTGGCAACTCTTGTAGGACCTTTTCTTATTTTCCTATTAAATATGTGTATAAATAGTAGGATGCCTTTCGTTAGTTATACATTGTTTTTGCAAAAAACATGTGAGTAAAATTTTCTATTTCACATTTTTCGTTTTTTTTTCTGTCATATTTAAGTAACAAAAAGTATAAAACGAGTTATTTCTAAAATAGAGAAAAAACAACATTTAAAACTTTAAAATGCTAAGTCGGCATAGCATCAAAATGAGAATAACGGCGTGAACAAAAAATGTCTATCAAAAAACGAAACCGTACAACATGACCAGCATCGGCAATAAATCAATAATGGACAAAATTTAATTACAAACCGCCTAATCTTAAATAAAATGCACTATAAGAAATACGCACAAAATGCACAAGCGATACTTAAGCAACAAAACATTATCTAAAGGTCCAAATTTATTATATATTATAGTCCAAGGCATGATTAATATTCAAAGTATAAATACCTTAAAGTAATAAAATAGGCTGGGAAATTGCGCTAAAAGGCACGTTATATAATAAAGCCAGACAAGGAAAGTACTACGTTATGAATAATGTGCAATCTTAAGTTAAGGCCATGATTGCATCATCTGGGATTGTTTTTCACACTTTGCGGAACTAAATGAAATCTAATTAACTTTTTAGTTTCATTTTACGATAATAATTGTATCTTTTATTCTATCTTTTCAATACACTTTGCTAACCCTGTGACATTTAACACTTTGAGATGTGTCAAACTAATATTCAATAATATCTGTGAATATGGCTACCGAAAGGGGATGGAGGCAGGAGCTGGGGACCAAACCTAGCTGACGGATGTGTCCGAAAAGCGATATTCTGCAACAGGGTTTTAGGCGAGCACTTTCACTTCCACTGCTGTCTAATCCCCTATAATGGTATGTTATTCTAATTTGACAATTTTAGGTATGGTTACGGTTACTGTGCATCCCACCCCTAATCTTTTTTCTTTGGTACCTAAAAGTTCATAAGGGTGTCTAGAAATAGAAACAGAATGTCCAATGTGTTGAAAATAAAGTCATTTGGGATATAAAAACTAATGGTTTCCGTGGCAACCATCATGAAATTTGATAGATGGTTATGTTTAGAAAAAAGCTTAACTTTTCCTAAACTGGTGTTAGAAGTTTTAAACTCAATTGGTACTCAATTATAGATTATCAAATGTCCGTTATGGTCATATGTCAATTTTGCAAAATGAATATTTATAAATGTTAGTGAGAATCGTAAAATAGACTTTACTTTTGAAAAGATGACTAGATTTTTTTAAAAGCAGTATTTAAACAAATTCAAGCGTTTCTAAAGTTATATACATGCTCTTTCTTGTCTCACGCATGTTGGTCTAAGTTTCATATGATTTGGTTTATTTTATGATTTATTATTATTTTTGTCTTTACTTTGATCCAAATTTTGCTCATTCAATCTTAACGCATAATGTGGATAAAAGTCTGCTTGTAACTAACCATACCATTGTAGAACAATTTTTTATCGTTCTTTTAGTGGAGGATCTCATAAACTTTGAAATAGATAATTATGCAAATCAGTCAATTATTGAATATAAAGAATATTCATATATCTTTCTTAGAATCTAAAAATAAAATTTATTTTAAAAAAGTTGGCTAGACTCTTTTATTTAAAAGCAATATTCAAATAAATTGAACAGTTTTTAAAGTTATATACATACTAGTCTCACCATGTTTCATATGTTTACTTTACGATTTCTTATGATTTTTTTATTTTTTTGGTCAAAATTTTGCTCTATCAATCTTCATGCATAATTGGGCTAGACGTATACTTAAAACTAACCTTAACATTAAATAATAAATTTTATATCGTTCCATAAGTAGAGGCTATTACTAAACTTAGATTTAAAATAATTAATTATTCAAATCATACAACATGAATATTCATATATCTTTATGAGGATTTAAAAATAAACTATATTTTCTAAAACTTTGCTAGATTATTCTTATTTTAAAGCAATAATCAAATAAATTTAACAGTTTTTAAAGTTATATACATACCCTTACTAGTCTAACACATGTTTAATATGATTTGGTTCATTTAATGATTAAAAACATATTTTTGTCCGAATTTTGCTCATTCAATCTTAATGCATAATTTGGTTAGAAGTCTGCTTATAACTAACCATAGCATTAAATATTAAATTTTATATACTTCCTATAGTGGAGGCTATCACTAAACTTAGATATGAAATTATTAAATATGCAAAAAAGCCTACATGACTAATCATACATATTAATGAGAATATAAAGATAGATATCGATTTTGAGAAATTGATTAGAATTAATTTCATTTGAAAGCCATATTTAAACAAACTGTAGTGTTTTAAAGTTTAGTAGGTACCCCTCTTAGACAGATACATGTTTATTTAAGATTAAGCATGAAATGGTCCATTTTTATTTTTTTATGATTTAAAATTAATGTTATCTGAGTTTTCCTGATAACATTTTAGCACAAATATCTTAAAAGTTTGTTTATAACTTCCATAACACAAAGAAAACCATTTTAGACTGATCTTTTGGTCCTTGGTGAAGGCTATCATTAAGCTAAGATTTGACTTACTAATTATGCAAGTAAGTTCTTACGACTATTCAAAACCCTTAGGTGATAATGTTTTATTATCTTTTAAAACATTTATTTCCCCTCTTTTAAAATGCAGCATAGTATACTAAATAATTGAAATATATATAAAGTGACACTTTCAGAGCTTTTCAGTACTGCTTACAACTGCTTACAACAAGAAGATTTGTCATCTGGATATTTGACAGATCGTTCCTTGTATTTTTCCCTTCTATGTTTAAGCAAGGTCGTAAATGGTTAGATCTGGTAGTTTTTACTATCCAATGTGGTGCATTCTCTATCATATAATCATTATAATACATCGAAATGCCCCAACACTTCAAAACATTTGTGGAAAACTCCTTTGCATGTTTCCGCGATATTTCTTAGTAGATAGGCAAAACTTATCTATTTACGCAACAAACGTGCCATTTTATTTTGGAACAATGTTGTTGATCGTCTTATCCTTATCCAGGAGATGAATCTTTTACTTTTATTACGCTCAAACTGCAACAGGAAATCAGACTTTATAGAGCATAGATTTATATGAAGCTAATACCGTGTTATATGATGCAGTAAATTTGACTTGCTACGCTTCACTTTTCTAACTTATTCAAAATCTTTGTCACATACCCACATTATGTCACATTTAGCACCAATTTAGTCTGTCTTATACCGTTTACTACTATCGGAAAACAGGGATTCATTCTACCAGAAAACAATTCTGAATGTCAATTTGAATGTTAAGATATTAATTATTTCACAATCAAAATGGCAGGATTAAAATAAACAACTTTGGACAACTGTATTTCTACGAAACTTCTGCGATATCGGCTGAATATTTTAAACTGTTTAACACAGTTTAAAGAATATTGAACAACTGCGTTATAACTAGTGGTGGTCAGGCAGTTTTATGTACTCAATTATAGCAATATTGACTTCCTGGTTAACATTGGCGTTAAAACCCCTCGCACTTACGTCCTTAGAATGCTCCACCTTTAGGAATAGTGAAAACGTTTGATGGACATTAAAGTTCATTTATGGAAAACATAAGATAGCTATATGTTCTAGAAACATATCTGGTGGCCACTGTGATATGATTAGACAGACTGTCAGTATGTAAGTTTAAATAAAATTTAAATAAATGCATCATGCACGGACCTTTATGTAGATGTGACACCATCAAGGTGATACCAGATGCTGATTTCAGTTACTAATCACAGGTGTTGAACACGTAATGGAACACCAGGTATGCAAGTACTTCGTAAATCAATTACAATGCTATCATTTTTGAACAAGGAAAATATTCACCTTAAGTGCAAACTTTAATTTTGTGAAGCATATGTCAGAAAATTTACCAGTGAATCTTCTTTTCACTTGTGTTAATACATTTACAGTATGGCTTGACCTAATTTGGTTAGTATATTTAGGTTAGCTTTAGAGTAACTAAACGCTCATATTTACAAATAAAACATGTATTTGAGAAGAATAACTTAAGAATATTTTATACATATTATAATTACAGACAGCATGTTTTTAAGACTCATGCATTGTTTTTTTATTGTTTTCAAATATGCCCTACAATAATCCGCTTGTGATGTATACCTTTTATTAATTTTAAAATGCCTTAAAAGTAACTGTTCTCAGAAAAACACCTTCAGAAAATTCTTTGATTTTAAGCCCACAAGACAATTTAATTAAAGTTAATGTGCTATTCCAAATTTACCTTTCAACTTCTATTTGTATTTGTTGCTCCCAATGAACCAGATTTCTTTTTCTTTACTTCAAGCTTGAATAAAGCAAATGTATTTTCTTAAATCCAAAAAGAAAGGCTGAAGGAAGAATAACAGATGTGTCCTCTGGCTGGACCCATATATAATTATGCTAAGTATAATAATAGTACCATGAGCTGAAAGGATAAAGTATTAGACACCAGAAGAAAAGTACTGTTTTATCACATCACCTTGGTCATATACTTTGTAATATACATCGCTTTGCTTTAGTTCATTTGATTACAATGTAAGAATTTGAAATCACAATTGAAAAAATATTACAAAAGAACATTTATTTAAGATCTGAAAAAAACATTCAAACTTTTAATGATGAACTAAATTATTATTTTCCATTTCTAAGCAGTCATTTTAAAACCCTCTATAACATATATGGTTTAGAAAAATAGCGAATTAAATATCATGAGAAGTAGAAAAATATAATGAATTAATTATCATGAGAAATAACTGGTACTAGTCAACAAAAGACTTATTTAATTTTATAAGAATGTGCCTGAGAATTAAGATATAGCAATTAAAAAGTATATATTCATTTTACCTTTTTAATTAAGATTCATGGAAATATATTAGGGCTAACTTAGGGCATTCTCATTAATTTCAAATCTTGCCTTAGTGACAGTCTTCAATATAATCATGGTGTAAAACTGATTTAACAAATAAGTTATAAGCAATAAAGTACAATACATCTTTTTACAATTAGGTTTATTATCAAATTCACATACTTAACTCGATTATGGAAATTCCAGGAAACTAAATAAGAAGTCGTAAAATATTGAAAAATAGACTAAGTCATAAGCAACTTGAATCAACTTGTGTCAGACTAAGTGTCTACTTAACTTTTAAATTGTTCAGTTTGTTTGAATATGGCTTTTAAATAAAATAAAATATTTTTTAAAGTCTAGTTAGGATTCTCATTAAGGTATATGAATATTCATGCTGGCTTATTTGCATAAATAATAGTTTCAAAGCTAAGTTTAGTGATAGCCTCCACTTAAGGAGCGACATAAAATTTAGTCTTAACGTTATGGTAAGTTATAAGCAGATGTGTAGCCAAATTATGCATTAAGATTGAATAAGCGAAACTTGGACAAAACTAATAAAATCAATCATAAAAATCATAAAATGAACCAAATTATATGAAGCTTAGACCAACATGTTTATTTGAATATTACTTTTAAATAAAAAGAATCTAGCCTAAAGTTCGAAAATAAAGTTTATTTTAAGATTCTCATTGAGATACATAAATATTCATGGTGGCAAATTTGCATACTTAATTATTTTAAATCTAAGTTAAGTGAAAGCCTCCACTTAAGAAACGATACAAGATTATTTTTCAATGTTATTATTAAATGAGCACGATTTGGACGAAAGTAAATAAATAATAATAATAAATCATAAAATGAACCAAATCATATGAAACTGAGAGGAACATGTTTGGGCGGGCATGTAGATAACTTTTGAACATTTAATTTGTTTGAATATTTCTTTTAAAAAAATGAATCTAGTCATCCTTTCAGAAAAAATAGTCTATTTTTAGATTTAATTTAAAAATATTCATAATTGCTAAATGCTTCTTCGCATGATCGACACATGATGGTTACTATGGAAACCTTTAGTTTCATATAGCCCAAATGAGTTGATTTTGGAGTACAGTAGAATTATGTTTCTAGACACCCTAACGAACATGTTGGTACCGGTGCAAAAAAGTCGAGGCTGTGTGTGTGTGTGTGTGTGTGTGTGTGTGTGTGTGTCGGGGCGGTCTTTAAGCGCCCGGCAAAAGGTGATGCTGCTCTGGAGCTGGAAACAAAACGTAGCTGGTAGTTGTGGCCGAAGAGCAATACTCTGCAACGAGGTTTTACGCGTGCACTTTCAATACAAGTACTGTAATAGTTATAGTGGTGATAGGCAGGCGCAGAGGACCAACATTTGCTAGCGTTGTATCCTAAAAGCGATATTCTGCACCCAGGCTTTACGTGTACACTTTTACTTCCAATACTCTATGACCGGTATGATATTGTTGACCATTTAAAGCATTCCATGTTTCGTACATATGCAACCTGGATTCAAGAGATTGGCAAAAAAAGGATGAGAGGCTGGAGTTCAGGACGTACGATAGCTGTTGGTTGTGTATAAAAAGCGACAATCTCTAATCAGGCATTTTGCGTACGCGTTTATTACCAATGCATTTAGTCCCCTGTATGAAGTATGTTATGGCATCTTGGTCATTTTATGCAAAACCGCTTTCGCGCATCCACAATCTGGGGTCAAGTGACTGGCGAAAAGGGGATATGAGACTTAAAATGTGGACCAACCCTTGCTGGCGGTGGTGTCGGAAAGATGATATTTAGCAACCAGGCTTTACGCATACCCTTTTATAGCCACTTCTGTTATGCTATTTTGGCCATTTTATTCATTCCCTGTTTCACGTGTATGCACCCTGGGTTCAAGACATTGCTGAAAAGGTGGTTAAAAGGCTGGAGCTGGGGCTAACCTTAGCTTGCAGTTTTATCCCCCCAAAAAGCGATAATCTGCAAGCAGTCTTGATCCCCCCACTTTTACTACCACTGCCGTGCAAAAAGGAGATGTGGGTCTGGAACGTGGAACCAAGCGTAACTGGATTGTAAGTTCGGAAAGTGATACTCAGCAACGAGGTTTTACGCGTACACTTTCAATACAAGAATTTTTATGTGACCTGGCTGAAAGTGATTTGCGAAAAGGAGATGTGGGTCTGGAGCTGGGAACCAAGCGTAGCTGGACTTTGAGTTCGATATATATATATATATACATTCCCAATGTTTAGTGATACACAGAAAAACAAGTGTGGAGTTACAAAAGTTCTTTTATTTGTAAATTTTCTTATTAATTTCTTGATTTTTGGCTATTTTCCAACGGTCCACTTAGATTTTGACATGTTTACCTAGTGTAAAAACAGAATTACCTACAAAATGTAGATTATATCTACAATTATTTTTTCTTGAGCCTAGAGAGAAATTATGATATGTAAGCAAAATATATCTTATATCAGACACAACTGCAAATACTTTATTGTCAAAATGAAATCAAAATTTGTACAAATAAGACATTCAAAAGGGCAGAAAATATTGGCTTGGAGATAAGGAATGATGCTCAACAAAGTAGCAATAAGGTCATTTAATGATTGCAGTGTTGTCATTGTGGTTAACTCTAATGCCAATTGCTGACCGTTCTAGTCAGGTACAGAAATCATGTAGTATTTCGCCTGTCTAAGTAGCATTAACTGGGTCTCTATTCTTTCACAGCCGGCAACCTAGTACTGAAAAACTTGTAACATAAAAATAGCATTGCCAGAAAACAACAAGCTCACTTTTATTTTGGTTACTTCATCACTAAACTCTAAATATGGGAAGGAACTCTGCATAAAACTTGACATCTTCAAGGGGAGTTGACTCTTGGAGGTCAATGGTTAGAGTAATGGCTTTTAAATAAGGTTCAATTCTCGCAATTGCCTAAAACGATTTCCTTCTTACCTCTGTGTTACCCTTCACTGTTTCAAAATATTCTTGTTTTTCTTTTTAAATACATAGCTGCAGACAATTATGTCCATTGTCCAGCTATTTTTGTGGAGAAAAACCCCACAAAAAAGTTTATGTAGAACCACAGTTCATCTGGAAGACTTTTCCAAATAAATCATTCACCCCGACTGTGACTCAAACCCACACGGTAAGCTGAGTTGTCCGAGATGTTATAAGTCCGCGACACTTGTCGTTTAGTTGCCTCCTCTTTTCCAATCTTAACAGAAAAAAGAAAACAATCACTATGTTAGGTAAAGGAAAACAAACATGGCTAAATATTGTTAATAAAATTTATAAAAGCATTTTTTTTTAAATTTAAGAGAGATTTATGGTTTCCAAATGAAAGCCACTGTATTTGATCCCTCAGTGATCTCTGGAAGATGTTTAAAAATGTATTTCAAAGCAGTTTGAAGAATGGCCTTTAAGTCCATACCTGTAGTAGAGGAAGCCAAGGTACACAGGGAGCCACCGAAGCCCAACAGACGGCAATCCCGCATAGAGAATCTAAGACGTGAACTCAGACAGCTGAAGCGAAGGTACAGACAGAGCTCACCAACTGAGCGACCCGGATTTTCCCAGTTGAGGGACACAGTACGCACACAGCTGAAATTTCTGCGGAAGGCCGAAAACACGAGTAATAAGGCGCGGAAGAGAACCAAGAAGAGACTGGCATTTACAGCCAACCCATACAAGTTTGCGAGAAACCTATTGGACAAAGAACGGTCAGGCACACTCGAAACCCCAGTGAAGGAGATTGAAAGATACCTTCAGGAGGCACATTCCTATCACAGTAGAGAAGTCGTCTTAGGGACTGTGAGCGCATAGAACCAGCAGCCCCACCAGAGACAGAGCTGCTGACCTCAGAGCCAACCTTTGGGGAACTGAAAGAAGTCATCAAGAAAGCAAGATTTGGTTCTGCTCCCGGACCCAATGCCATCCCGTACAAAGTGTACAAGATGTGCTCACTCCTGCAGAAGCGGCTATGGAGGCTCCTTAAGGTAGTCTGGAGGAAAGGTGAAGTGCAAGAAACCTGGAAGGAAGCAGAAGGAATATTCACACACAAGGAAAGGAACTCCAAGAACGTCAACCAGTTCCGAACCATATCATTACTAAATGTAGAAGGGAAGATTATTTTCGCTATCCTTGCCAGAAGATTGACATCATTCCTCACAGCAAACAAGTACATCAACACCTCTGTCCAGAGGGGAGGAGTGCCCGGGTTCTCCGGTTGTGTAGAGCACATCAGCGCCATCACCCAGCTCATACGTGAGGCAGAGGCAGGGAAGAAGGACCTAACAGTAGTGTGGCTCGACCTCGCCAACGCTTACGTTTCAATCCCCCACCAGCTGATCTACACAGCCCTCCAACACTTCCACGTCCCAAACCATGTACAGAAAATCATCAGCAACTATCTAATCAAACTGCGATTCTCTGTTGGTGACGAGCTAACGGGATGGTAGAAGTTGGAGAAAGGAATCGTCACCGGATGCACAGTCTCCGTGGTACTCTTTATCATAGGAATGAATCTGATGATCAACGCTGCCCTCAGGGAGACCCGTGGACCAAAGACAGAAACAGGAATACGCCTACCATCAAGCCGAGGGTTCATGGATGATCTAACCCTCACCACAACCACCCATGTGCAGGCAAGATGGATGTTGACAGCCTTGACAGATGTCGCATCATGGGCCAGGATGAAGTTTAAGGCCGCAAAGTCCAGATCCCTGATCATCAAAAAAGGCAAGACAACAGACAGATTTACCCTCCGAGTACAGAACGAGGAGATCCCTTCAATCACAAAGAGTCCAATCAAGTGCCTCGGGAAATGGTTCGATGCAATTCTGCAGGACAGAGACAATGTCAAAAGGCGTGTGACCTAGGTAGAAGATGGACTGAAGAAGATAGACCGTAGCAACCTTCCTGGAAAGTATAAAGCCTGGCTATACCAGCATGCCCTACAACCAAGGCTAGTCTGGCCAATGATGCTGTACGAGGTACCCAGCTCAACAATAGAATCACCAGAGAGGATCACCAGCCGCCACCTGAGAAAATGGCTAGGGGTCCGTCCTAGTTTCTCCAGCGTTGGACTCTATGGGAAGAGCAATAAGCTTCAACTCCCGCTATCCTCGCTGGTGGAGGAGTTCAAGACAGCCAAGACAAGACTGGTCCTCACCCTAAGAGATTCTCCTGATGAGCAAATCCGGGAAGCAGGGATTGTTACTCGTACAGGCAGAAAATGGTCAGCTACAGAAACTGTCAGCCAGGCAGAAAGCGCACTCAAGCACAAGGACATTGTCGGAATGACTGCTGTCGGACGACAAGGGATTGGTGTAACGAAGACACTTCTATGGAGCCAGGCAGCCCATAATGAGAGGCGTACCATGATACAGCAAGAAGTCAGGAGAACAGAAGAAAACAGAAGGCAAGCTAGAGCAGTAGAGATGGGGGCACAAGGAGCATGGACCACATGGGATACAATAGACAGACAGCTGACATGGGAGGACATCTGAAAGTACGAACCACTGAGGCTGTCCTTCCTCCTCAGGTCAGTCCATGACCTCCTACCATCCCCAGCTAACCTCTGCCGATGGGGCCTGTCGACAGACCCAACATGCAAGCTCTGTGACCGTCCAGGCACTCTAGAACATGTCCTATCTTCTTGTTCTACAGCGCTGACACAAGGAAGATTTAGATGGCGTCATGACAACGTACTAAGAGAGGTGGCTGACTGGCTGGAAATTGAAAGGAAGAAAGATAGAAGAAGTAACCCTCAGCAACATCACATCAACTTTGTGAAGCCGGGTGAAGCTACCAAGTCACAGTCAACTAAGAAAACATCAATCCTTGATGGTACCACAGGTTGGAACATGGAGGTCGACCTAGGAAAGAAGTTTGTCTTCCCAGGTATTGTCCAGACCAACCTCAGACAAGTCATCATACTGTGGAAACGGGGAAGAACTCATCATAATCGAGCTAACAGTACCCTGGGAAACACGATGTGAAGAGGCCTATGAGAGGAAGAAGGCCAAGTACACAGAGCTTCTTATCCAATACAGGGAAAGAGGCTATCGCACATGGCTGTTCCCCATTGAAGTAGGCGCCAGGGGATTCTGTTCCAAATCTGTGTGCCGACTGATGGCAGAAATTGGGACGACTAGCAGAGACAGGCGCAGGGCTGTCCAAAGACTGAGCCAAGCTGCAGAGCGTGCGTCTAGCTGGCTGTAGCTACGACGAGAGGAGAAGAGCTGGAAGCTATCGTCCTCCACACCGTAAGACGGCGGGGCCACTCGCTATCAGCTATACATGGATAATGCCCGAAATATCTATGACGGCGAGCACCATGCTGATGATGGAGGTCGATGAGCAAACCACTGACCACAACAGACCGACAGTTCCTGGGTCTCTGGCTGGCGGTACTCGTGGGTCTGCACAACAGGCCTGTGGAAACCGGTTAGAGACAGATCCTCAACAGATGCAGGAAAGCAGGAACAATGGTCAGCAGGCTGTTTCACACACATAGCGTAATCGATTTTGAAATAAAAATAATTGATACTGATTTTTTTTTCGCGCAACAATTAAAAGGACAGCAGAAGAAATATACAATTAATAATATTTTTTTCTCTTCCCTTTTCTCGGTAAACATACAACAAAGATAAACTAGCAATAAGCATTAATGAAAATTGTCATCTAAAGGGTCGGGTCAATGATATGTACACTGTTTTTTCTCTCGCTCTATGAAATTCTCTGCTTTAAATCTTCTTAAAGTTTGCATTATTGCCTTTTGCAGACTTGAAGTAGAGAGGAGGCAATAACACAGGCAATAACTTTTTAACCACGGCTCTGCAATAAAAAATAAAAATATTTTTACTGGCTCAGCATAAATCAAGTTGTAAGTGCAATCAGTTAACCATCATCATCCTCATCTTTTGCAGCCAATTGTTTCATCGCATTGTGACTGATCATCTCCTCACAGCTTACAACTCATGTAGGTTGGTCTTACATCTGACCTGTAGTGTGGCATGGTTCATTTCAGAAATTTGCCCACAAATACTACTCGACCATAAATGTGTTGCTGTAATTTATTAAAAAAAATAAAAATAAATCAAAACTATGATTATAATAGAGCAGACTTATGCATTCAGAATGTTTTAAGCTCTGCAAGACTAACAGTAAAAATTCTATAGTCTCTTTTTAAACTTTGGTAAAGGTTTCAAACAAAATATAGTTAGTATGGCTGCTTTACGTAGGTTCGGCGATTCGCAGAGTTTCCGGTTTAAGTCAGGATCTCACAAAACTATTCAAATTAAGGTTGACAATGGCGTCATACTTACTACATTTTACTCTATGTATGCTGTTGTCAAACGAGAATAAAAATGTTTTATCAATCAAACAAGTAAGCCAAAATTCTTTTCTTATCCCCAAACTATCTGCTGTGTAAAATAGCTGATTTTTACTTGAATTATTAAAACAACATTAAGTTTTTTTTATCTGCTGCTGTTAGTAATTACAATTTACTTCAATGACTTGCATGAATGAAGAACATGTAACCAAAGAAAATTTGCTTTGTTAAACTCTTATACATTACACATTACACATGATATGTTAACGTTTATTGGGGTGTATCGTACTACTAACAGTAGTTCAGTTATCTGGAGACGATGGAGCAGATATACAGCTGCCTTGACTGTGTATAGCATGCCGTGCACAATGATACCACACCTATTCACATTATCCACTGACGCCGGGCCAACCTGTCGTGGAGTTAACCGTATATTTGCTTCAGCGTTATAGCAAGGGGGTTATACAACTACCATTTTGACGACTTTCAGTACGTCGCGGCCGAGATCGAACCCGGGTCCTCCGTACCTGGAGCCGACGCTCTACCAGCTCTGGTTTCACATGACATGTAATCTTAGCCCTCGATTCAAAGGTATTCAAACATGTCTGATGTTATGGTGTACATACTTTTTATGTTTAGTGTATAATTTATTCCTGAAACTTTAATATTCAATACCATTTGCTGACAACATAATCAGTTTTAATTTTCGAGTGGAAATGAATGGTCTCTGTGTGAAATAGTTTAAGATATTTAGTGAATGGTATAAAAACCGGCGGTGGCTTTACCACGAACAGATACAGTCAGTAAGCTTTAGCATAACCATGTCTTCACTATTTGACTAAGTTTGCAACATCTTGGTACCGTTATCGCGGCAACAGTACGTGCTGGAAATTCTATACTCAGTTTCTGTAGTGTATATCAGTGTGCAAAGATTTACTCACATCAACACTGACTAGAAACTTGATGAATTTCACTTTCATTGCATATCGAGTGGACGAGTTGAACTAAATGGACGAGAAGTTCCGTGTGTATTAGACGTGAATTATCGCGTGAAATACACGGGTCCTTCTATCATTTCTATAACAAAATAATACATGCTCTGTAAATTGTATTTTTGGTTCGTTTGTTGCTTATGATGCAGTTCATTAACCGCTTATTGAAAATGTGATGTTTAATGAAAATGAGAATCCATGGTTTTCTTTTGTTTCTTTTGCTATTGAAGTCGGAAGTGAAGTTCCAACGCCCACTGAATTGAATAGGTAAACAAGAAAAGGTCCTATCAAAATTTCCATAGATATTTAAATTTTATTTACCAGTAGACAAAGGCAAACAAGGTAAATGCAAATGTGACAAAAACACTGAGACGAGACATAACACACATAAAGAAAAAACATTAGTTACCGCCTTGGAACGGTCAATCGGCAAAAAGGCCGACTAGGGTGCTTAAACCTGGTTTGTGGAGCGCTCCAACCTCGCACTTCCTGACGGTTTTTCTAGCAAACAAACAGTGTAAATAACAACATCCCGTCAAAGTGAAACAACTAACAGTAAGCACTTGCATCGGGAGTTAAAACAGAAACAATGAACTTATATATATACATAATTACAAGTAATAAAATAAACTATAAACATATATACAGTATGTACAGTAGATAAAAGCCTTATTTATGTATTAGCCAATCAGAGACATTGTGATAATACTTTGTCAGCACATTAATTAAAATTTTAGAATTTCAGAATTATGTAGATGCCCTGGTTGTATCTAACTACTTTGCATTAATGAAATTTGCTATTTGGGATTTTCCACGAAAATAGCTTGACGAACTTATAACCATCACAATTGTATAGATCTGGTGTTTTCAGAAACAAGCGAGCAAGCACTTTGACGTTTTGCGTATTATATTTTTCTTTATCAATACATTCCCAAATTTTACTGCAAATTCTTTCTTTTTTATGCATGCTTAATTGCAAATATGTTATTTCCCTGTGAATGCATTAAAGTAAAGATTTCTTCAAACATAAATTATAACCGTATGTCCTGATAATAAAGGTACATCTGGGACCAGCTAAGGCATGTATATGACTCAAATCTTCCTGAATGGTACTTCAGTCAGAAGTAGGTGTTACCTGTTTTGTCAGGGCCATGCACACCAGTGGCTTGGAGGACGTGATCCTGTATGTGGCCAGCTCGGAGGATGAAAGGAATCTCTCGCTGCACATTCTCGAGATTGTCTACCTTATGTTCCGAGCACAGGTATGTTATTTCAAACAACATTTGTATTTTAAATTGTTCAAGTATACTAGATAATGCTATCAGACTAATAATTTACTTTGTTGTTAACATACTTGGCTGTTCAAAGCCTTCTGCACTGGCGTATTTGATTATTTGATTATAACCAAACACCATATTTGTAACTATGTTTTTCGTAAGTTCAATACTGATCGGGTTTTATGGTTCTAGCAGAAAATGTTAGTCTGTAAGAATTTTACATCACACCTGATGCTATTCCATCAGTCTTGCATCACAGAATAATATTATCTCATGATTTTTGCCAAAAATACAATATTTGTGGAAAAAGATTCTAGAAAATCTTAACAAAGATGCAGCTGTTAAGAGGTATTCTGTAAGAGATACAAAAGACAGCGCACATAAAATTTCTATTTAAAACATTAATATAATACGGATTTTCTCCCTTTGTAAACTATTATATTGAAACATTTAACGTTTTTAGTGTTTCTTCATAGCAAACACAAAGATAATTTATACTCAGTAACCCTTATATCATTTGTTTCTATTGATCTCCTTGTTAGTATGCGAAGTATGCGAAACATTGCTAAAAAAAGTTGAGAATAGTTCATTACATTCTCTTTAGTTCTGGTCTACAAAACAAAACAAAACAAATTCTGCACTCCTAATTAATACCGCTTGAAAAGCACACACTTAACCTTTTACACATTCCACCTAATGTTACATTCCATCTGTGTTGAAGTCTTGGGGAATGCGAGTACTTGACATCCACCTTGAGAAAAACAAGATTTGTTTTTTGCTATCTGCGCTCGATCACGAGTGAAATTGCTTTTGTGCACAGGTCTTCAATAAAACATAAAATTTGGTCTCTCTCAATCACTGTCTACATTACCTTTTTCAGTTTTGTTTTGTTTTATGTCTCTCCTATTTTTCAGCATTTGATTTCTGTTATCCACAGCTGGAGTGCATCGTTCTGTTTCTGAGACGGAGAAGGATGAAAATTAAGTGTCTGTGTATGGGTAACTACTCAGTCCTACAATCCTAAAGTGGAGGGGCGCCCTCGGCCGAGAGGTTAAAGTTGCCGACTTTTAACTCTTCAGACCCTCACTGCGTGAGTTCGAGTCCCAGTCGGGTCGAAAACTTTCATGCGGGTAGGTTTTCCAGCTAACCCACGCTTGTTCTACCCAGATGTATGTCTATGGTCTTTTTCCGCCAATAATTAGCTGGACTTTACCGATATGACCGTAATTGTGTCGGTGCGATTTAACAATAATAAGCAAACCTTAAATGGATCATTGTGGTACAAATGCTCTAAGTTTCTTTATTAATTGGTGATGATGGTATCAACTTTTGTAGAAGTGTTTATGCATCTTGTAACATGGTGAATGTCTTGGTAAAATCGCTTCATTAGTTCAAGGGATTGCAATTGTATGTTTACTCCTCTGCTGCCTGTTTTGTTGGTTTTCTTAAAATCAAAAGCATTTTAATAACTGGTCTACAAATAAACCCTTAAATTGTCAGATTACAAGGAAGAGAAAAGTTATATTGTGTGTGCTTTGCAAAGGCATAAACAGACGGCACGTTTTAACACATTTTGTGAGAAATAATTCACCATTTTACAGAAAAACTATGTTGGCAGAATGTTAACAATTGTACATCAGTCAATGTAAAGGAATCTATTTTGAGCCTATGGACAAATTAGTGAAACATTCCTATAATTTGATTCTAGGGATCTTGCATGGCAAGGGAACAGTAGAGATTACAGAAGAAAGCAGTACCAGGTCAGTTTGGTACTAGAGGAGTTTGATTGTTGCAATTTTTGTTTACAGGTTAATTAAGAAGTGATCAGAAATGGGCAAATTTTGTATATCCTGTTCACAATTCTAGTTGGTACAGCCTATGCAAAATCTGCACAATTTGCTTCCAGATGTTACCTGGACATGTAGGCGTTCCCTTATAACTTAGACTTTTAAATAAGAAACTTGTGCAGACTGGTTAGGTTAAATCGATTGACAGGCATTGACAATAAAATAATAACTGATTTGGCGCATATTTGTTACGGTCTGAAACGATCTTTACTTATAAATATATCAGGTTCTAAATCCTTACTGTTTAAGAAATTGGATTTGCCTATAATATGACTGTCAGTACAATAGAAATTAAAAGGATTCTATTTTTTATGACGGTGACAAGAAGTTTGTAGTCTGAAGAATCACTACTTTAAGTGAAAATGATTCTTTTAAAAATCTTCATTTTTCAGACATTCAAGATTTGGAGGAACATTTGTTGTGAAGAACTTCAAGTCTATCAGTGACAATGATCTGATTTACCACAAAGCTCAGGGGGACGTCTCCAAGATTAACCTTGATACAAACAAACGACCAAAGAAGAAAGAAAAAATCGTTAACCCATGATTGAACGGGAGATTATACGTCGATCCACACTCAACCTTAGACGCAGTCTTAAAGAATTTTGTTTACAGTTCCTGGAGAATAATTCTCTAATGTATGCTTAAAAATGAAGACGTAAGATAAATAAGGTCAGTTGCGGAGCTTCAAACAAACAGTTTCCTGTGTATGCTTCTGAATTTGCCACCTTGTTCGAGATAAAATAAATATATTATAAAATGTAGAAATAAAATAAACAAGTTGAGGTTTTACTATCAATAGGTTCTAATTATTTGTATAGTTATTTACAGTTTATATAGTTTTCAACGTCATGTGCAGATGCCAACCTATGTTCAAACCCTGTATAATTTGTGTAAATTGAATATGTGTCACTATTTGAGACCTACATAGATTTATAATAATAATATTAGCTAGCTCCCTTTTTAGTGCAACATGTGGTTGCAGTATTAACATCTAGTTGCAATATAATAAATATTATTTTACTGTTACTGTTACATATTCTTAAAAATGTGTGCAAATTTAATTATTACACAGGGCTGTTCAACTATATGTTTTCTAGAATAAGTATGGTAGATAGGTATATGTAAGTACCAAACAAAAATGAGCACAGATGCAAGGCATCTAAGGCGCCACAGAGAGCATGCAAGAGGACTCTCAGAAAAACTCTCTTAAACTCTCGAAACTTTACATTACACTCTGAGAGTAACAAACCGCAACTCTGATGGGAACTAAACGGTTTGCTACTTTGCTTTATTCCTTGTAGGCTACATATGTTATTACAAGGTGCATTGTTAATATTAGTATGCTTCGTTCTTTTTATGCTCCATATAGTCACCGCTTTGTCCGTCCGTTCGTCTCCTCTCATTTGTTCGTTCGTATGTCCGTCCATTATAATTTTGCCGGGAGCATAACACAAAAACTATCAGAGATGTCAACACAAAACTTCATAGATAGATAGATCTTAATGAGGAGAAGTGTAGTATACAAGAACCATAACTGTTTTGCATAATTTAGGAGTTAATGACCTTTGTTATTTGGGGGAGCCTGTGGCGTAGTGATAGTTGCCGATTTGGAACTCCTCTGACTGCTTAGCCTCTCACCGTGTGGGTTCGAGTCCCGTTCGGGCGAAGGACTTAATGTGGTGAGGTCTTCCAGTTGTCTTGCGGTGCGCCGGTGGTTCTACCCAGACATTTGTCTGGGGTTTTCCTCCAAAAAAAGCTGGACGTTGCTATATTGATCATAATTGGTCGCTGCAATTTATTTCAACAAAAAAAAACAAAACAAACCTTAGTTATTTTTTAATACTTAAATCTTGTCTGGAGCATAACACAAAAACTATAAGAGTTATCAACGTGAAGCTTCATAGGTAGCAAGATCTCAATAAAGAGAAGTGCATTGTACAAGAACCATAACACCCTTTTGCTTAGTTTAGTTAGTTTAGTTGATTTATTCCCCCTTGTTATTTTTCATAGCATTAATTATGGGAGCATCCGTCGGTTCTTCTCTTGTATTAAGTAATACTTCAACAAACAGCTGCGAATTCCTATAAATGCTGCTATCGTTTTGTAATTGCAAGCTGCGAAGTGGCAGTATTGTTTTAGTTACTCAATCATTTGAAAAGGTAAGCTGCCTAGTGAATTTGTAACCAATCCATAGTTATTACTTTTTGAAACAGCTTATATTTCTTCCGGCATGAAATATTGTTTTAATGTGTAGGTGCAGTTTAAGAAAAAATCCGCATTTTCAAATTACATCTGCTCTGAAACCGCCGAGCCAATTTCAGCCAAACTTTCTCAGAAGCTAAAGTAGGCAGGGCGAACGAAACGTTTAAATAGTTATGACCCCTCAATGGCTGCCAGAGGTGTGGCCACTTTCCCTATATGGCTTTATAGAAAAACGTTCAAAATCTTCCGGTCAGAAACCGCAAGAACTGCGGCTTTGATATTTGGGTTAAGTATTCCTTTGGTGGCCTTGTATGACGATTGTTTCAATGAGTTGTGATCTGTCTAAAAGCATAGCCACAAGTACTAAATGTCTACGGCACGCAGGTGAGCCATCATGACCCTCTGTTTTTTCCAATTAATACTAAATGAAAAAAATAATTTTACAGCCAGAATAGTCCCTAATTTAAGTTTGTGTATTGTGGAAAAGAAAACCCTCAAATGTGTCCATAACCAATTGGTGACATTTATTTAAAATTCTGCAAAGAATGTCTTCAGTCCTACAACATATCCCGAACAGTTTCCATTCTCCATAGCGTGTATTAGGTCCATATTCACCAACCATTCTTAAGCCTAAGTCATGACTTAAGCCAGAGTCTTGATTTTCATACCAACCAAAAAGCTTATTTATGAAGTTTCAATGTGGTTTTAAGCTGCAAGTAGCAAAGTTAAAGTGTCATGCAAAATCGTAGACATGTAACTAAATACATAATGAATATATTGTTGATTGAAATCCATGACTTGAACAATTCTTACATGAATGGTTGGTGAATACCAGCCTTAGACTTGAACTACAATATGGATTAACTTAAAATATAGAGACAACAAGTGTTTGTGTTATTAGGACTAAAAGATAGACAACGCTTTTAAGATATTTATTGTGGTTTTATTGAAAACAAACAAATACAACAGTGCAAACTAATGTGACAAAAGAATAGTGATTGTTTAGTTTGGTTGTTTTATTATGTGAATTGTTTTATTAGGTGGAAGAAATATTCTTTTTTCATCATAATCATGCCATGAATAAATTTATTTGTTTTGAATTGATCACTTTACAATTTTTATACCTTCCACTATGCCAGGATTGGTATACAAAGACACAAAAATTAAGAAGCCGTAAGTGCAAGATTGAATGATTTACTTTGTGGCATATGTCAGAGATGAAGTTTAAATGAATGTAGGATCAAGTGATGTTTTATGCACTATACACACTAATATTGTAAGGAATTGATTTACAATTGTGTGTGACATCGACAGCTGTATAAAATACGATATACCCCCCTTGTACGTTTATTAGAAACTACTCTATATGATGATTTTACGAATATATTAAGTCGATATAATATCTCATTTCGGACAAGCCATGCGACAGCATTTGTAAGTACGTAAAACTCGATGTTAGACGGCTACAGAAACACAACCCATTGGCTGGCCAGACTTAAACTTGACAATGACTCAGTTGATCTTTATATAACTAAAGTTGTATTGCCCTGTCACATTTTGTAGGCAAATGTTACATATTGTGGTATTTTGTTTTAAGTGGGTTCTAGATTAAAAGATCCACCCGTCCATTTTCCCCCTATGAAATCTTATAAAAATGCACACAAAAGCAACAAACACAATATTAGCGATAAAGGTTATGTTTAAAGACTGTTGAACGTTTCTGTAGAAATATTTTCTTAGCCTTGAGATCAATTTCAGTTTAAACTATTGACAAAGCTGGGCATAAATTCCTTATTTCATAAACTTTTAAGTGCAAATTGTCTAATTTACATCAAGACATTATTTCATTATTGGCCCATCAGATGTTCTTGTAGCAAAAATTATTCACTAAACAAGACTTCCATTGTCTTTGCTTTTATGTTTATTGTTTGAAGAAACAACGCTTACGGCATCCGACAATTATTAAAATTTGTATTAAATGTGGCCAGAAGAGAACAGGCGCCTATACTCTTAGTACTTAATATTTTATGTTCTGTTTGGAGTCTTTAGTTTGCCATTTTACAAACTATATATGTTTCATTTTAAGGAATTAATTAAATATTGGTTATTTTATATATTTAAATAATGAAGATGGCTGTTTAGATTTTGTCTTTCTAAAAACTTTACAACATGTGTGTTGTTCGTTTCATTTAATTAAAAATCATTTGTCTCTAACAAATATAGATTTCTATGAAACCGTCTTCCAAGGTTTGCTTGGATGGTCAGCTTTAACACAAATACGAGGTGATAGTTATAAGCATGATTTAATAGTCTATATACAATTTGAATTCATTAAGTAAACGCCATTGGTTATTTTCTCAAATCTCACTATTTAGTTATCAAGTCAAAAATGTTTGTTGTCGTGACTTCGTATCCTGCTATGACGTCGCTATTATTACCGTAAATTTTGATTTAAGGCTCTGTCTGTCTCTCTTCTCTTCTCTCTCTCTCTCTCTCTCTCTCTCTCTCTCTCTCTCTCTCTCTCTCTCTCTCTCTCTCTCTTACACACAAACACACACACAAACAAACAAACACAGAATCCCAAATAAGTGATAAATGAAAACAAAATATTATTGAATAAAAATAGTAAACTAGTTTTAATGGATACGGAACTCGACAGAGCCTCGTTTCAAATCGTCTAGTCCGATTCGTTTAATATTTACAGTATTATTTACAGTCAGAGGCTGTATTTTCAAAAGTGCTGGATAACATGAATAAAATAGATCATAGGTACGACAAGTTATTTAAATAAAAATATGTTTGTTATTTATTTCTTCATGGACCGTCAAATTAGCTTATTTGATTCCAAATAACCTACCATGAAAGCTAAATGAATCATAATATAAATAGGGATGTTTCCAGTAATAGTTCAATCTTGCATATTTTAATCTATTTCCCGCGACATGACGACATATTGCCATTCACCACTGCTCACCAAAGAGGCAGAATTCATCGGCTCCAATTCGAAAGTGCGACAGATGCTTTCAGAAGTGGTCGCATGTTTGAAGAAATTGACGAAACGGCAGAATAAATTGGCTTGGCATTTTGCAATACAATCGACGACACTTCGGGCGCTAGTTTGTGTCACCATCCGATCGAGGTCTTCCCGGAAAACGTTATGTTTCTTATGATATCGCTGAAGCTTCCTCATGAGCGATCCTGTAAATAAATGCACACAGCCATGTTTGGGATGATACTTATTATAGCGATGATGGGAAATAAGGTTACATGATTAAAATAATATAATCAAACCTTAAGAATGGATACAATAAAACCATGAGTGAACTGTTGCCTTTGTCAAAGACGAAACTATTACTGAAGGTATTTTTTCGGAAAAGTGAAATACGATTTAACTGACAACCCAGTGAGCAGTACAAGGGTTTGTAAACATTTTCACATTTTTAAATGCACTTCATATACCAAACAGTAAGATCATTTCATGGAGTTCTGATACTGTCATCTAAGGCGCCTAAAATCTCCTATTTCTTAAAGGTGGTATCAAACATGTTACAATATCGCATGATCATGCCTCTACGTGTGTGTGTGCGCGTGCGTGTGTGTGGTGATTAGTCATTAATTCTGCATGACATCATACTTAAGTCTAAGTAAATTCGATTTTGAAAACCCCCTACTATTAAAAGTACAAATCGTAAAATAAATCGCCCAAAAGTCTCATTATAACTAATCCTTTTGATATCAGGAAAATAAAAGTCGAGCAATGTGTGCATATTCGTGCACATAACTGGAGTAAGATACATGTGCTGATAGAGAAACGTATACAGCCGTCCACTGGTTGTCTTGTTGCCACCAGACAGTCATTTACTACTGAGACACGGCTACTGCGGTCCACTGGTTGTCTAGTTGCTACCAGACAGCCATTTACTTACTGAGACACGGGTACTGCCGTCCACTGGTTGTCTAGTTGCCACCAGACAGCCATTTACTTACTGAGACACGAGTACTGCCGTCCACTGGTTGTCTAGTTGCTACCAGACAGCCATTTACTTACTGAGACAAGAGGACTGCCGTCCACTGGTTGTCTAGTTGCTACCAGACAGCCATTTACTTACTGAGACACGGGTACTGCCGTCCACTGGTTGTCTATTTGGCACCAGACTGCCATTTACTTACTGAGACACGGGTACTGCCGTCCACTGGTTGTCTAGTTGCTACCAGACAGCCGTTTACTTACTGAGACACGGGTACTGCCGTCCACTGGTTGTCTTTTTGGCACCAGACAACCATTTACTTACTGAGACAAGGGTACAACCGTCCACTGGTTGTCTAGTTGCTACCAGACAGCCATTTACTTACTGAGACACGGGTACTGCCGTCCACTGGTTGTCTTTTTGGCACCAGACAACCATTTACTTACTGAGACAAGGGTACTACCGTCCACTGGTTGTCTAGTTGCTACCAGACAGCCATTTACTTACTGAGACACGGGTACTGCCGTCCACTGGTTGTTTTTTTGGCACCAGACAACCATTTACTTACTGAGACAAGGGTACTACCGTCCACTGGTTGTCTAGTTGCTACCAGACAGCCATTTACTTACTGAGACACGGGAACTGCCGTCCACTGGTTGTCTATTTGGCACCAGACAGCCGTTTACTTACTGAGACACGGGTACTGCCGTCCACTGGTTGTCAATTTGGCACCAGACAGCCGTTTACTTACTGAGACACGGGTACTGCCGTCCACTGGTTGTCTTTTTGGCACCAGACAACCATTTACTTACCGAGACAAGGTTACTACCGTCCACTGGTTGCCTAGTTGCCACCAGACAGCCATTTACTTACTGAGACACGGGTACTGCCGTCCACTGGTTGTCTAGTTGCTACCAGACAGCCATTTACTTACTGAGACACGGGTACTGCCGTCCACTGGTTGTCAAACTGCCACCAAACAGCCATTTACTTACTGAGACAAGAGGACTGCCGTCCACTGGTTGTCTAGTTGCTACCAGACAGCCATTTACTTACTGAGACACGGGTACTGCCGTCCACTGGTTGTCTAGTTGCTACCAGACAGTCGTTTACTTACTGAGACACGGGTATTGCCGTCCACTGGTTGTCTGTTTGGCACCAGACAGCCATTTCTTAAATGAGACAAGGTTACTGCCGTTCACTGGTTGTATGTTTGGCACCAGACAGCCATTTATTAAATGAGACAAGGTTACTACCGTCCACTGGTTGTCTGTTTGGCACCAGACAGCCATTTATTAAATGAGACAAGGTTACTACCGTTCACTGGTTGTCTGTTTGGCACCAGACAGCCATTTACTTAATGAGACACGCTAACTACCGTTCACTGGTTGTCTGTTTGGCACCAGACAGCCATTTACTTAATGAGACACGGTAACTACCGTTCACTGGTTGTCTGTTTGGCACCAGACAGCCATTTACTTACTGAGACACGGTTACTACCGTCCACTGGTTGTCTATTTGGCACCAGACCGCCATGAACTTACTGAGACACACGAGTACTTCTTTCCACTGGTTGTCTGTTTGGCACCAGACAGCCATTTACTTACTGAGACACCAGTGTATATAATGCTATGTTAGTCAAGTTGGAACCAGACCGTCATGTACTTCCTGAGACACAAGTGTATATACTTGTCTGTTTGTCTAGTTGGGACCAGAACGCCATGTACTTACTGAGACATAAGTGTATATACTAGTCTGTTTGTCTAGTTGGAACCAGACCGTCATGTACTTACTGAGACACCAGTGTATATACTAGTCTGTTTGTCTAGTTGGAACCAGACCGCCATGTACTTCCTGAGACACCAGTGTATATACTAGTCTGTTTGTCTAGTTGGAACCAGACCGCCATGTACTTCCTGAGACACCAGTGTATATACTAGTCTGTTTGTCTAGTTGGAACCAGACCGTCATGCACTTACTGAGACACCAGTGTATATACTAGTCTGTTTGTCTAGTGGGAACCAGACCGTTATGTACTTACTGAGACACTAGTGTATATAATGCTTTTTTAGTCAAGTTGGAACCAGACCGCCATGTACTTCCTGAGACACCAGTGTATATAATGCTCTTTTAGTCAAGTTGGAACCAGTCCGTCATGTACTTCCTGAGACACCAGTGTATATACTAGTCTGTTTGTCTAGTTGGAACCAGACCGTCATGTACTTACTGAGACACTAGTGTATATACTAGTCTGTTTGTCTAGTTGGAACCAGACCGTCATGTACTTACTGAGACACAAGTGTATATAGTCCTCTGTTTGTCTAATTGACACCTGACTTTCATGTACTTACTGAGACACCAGTGTACCATACTCCTCTGTTTGGCTATTTGACACCAGACCGTCATGTTCTTACTGAGACATAAGTGTATATACTCCTTTGTTCGTCTAGTTGACACCAGACCGTCATGTTCTTACTGAGACATAATTGTTAATACTCCTTTATTCGTCTAGTTAATATCAGACCGTCATGTTCTTACTGAGACATAATTGTATATACTCCTTTATTCGTTTAGTTAATATCAGACCGTCATGTTCTTACTGAGACATAATTGTAAATACTCCTTTGTTCGTCTAGTTGACACCAGACCGTCATGTACTTACTGAGACATAATTGTATATACTCCTTTGTTCGTCTAGTTGACACCAGACCGTCATGTTCTTACTGAGACATAATTGTAAATACTCCTTTATTCGTCTAGTTAATATCAGACCGTCATGTTCTTACTGAGACATAAATGTATATACTCCTTTATTCGTTTAGTTTACACCAAACCGTCATGTTCTTACTGAGACATAGTTTTATATACTCTTATGTTTGTCTAGTTGACAACAGACCGTCATGTACTTACTGAGACACCAGTGTACTATATTCCTCTGTGTGTCTAGTTGGCACCAGACCGTCATGTACTTACTGAGACACCAGTGTACCATACTTCTCTGTTTGTCTAGTTGCCACCAAACCATCATGTACTTACTGAGACACCAGTGTACCATACCTCTCTGTGTGTCTAGTTGGCACCAGACCGTCATGTACTTACTGAGACACCAGTGTACCATACTTCTTCGTTTGTCTAGTTCACACCAGACCGCCATTTACTTACTGAGACACCAGTGTACCATACCCCTCTGTGTGTCTAGTTGCCACCAGACCGTCATGTACTTACTGAGACCCCAGTGAACCATACCCCTCTGTGTGTCTATGTCACACCAGACCGTCATGTACTTACTGAGTCACCAGTGTACCATACCCCTCTGTGTGTCTAGTTGCCACCAGACCGTCATGTACTTACTGAGACACCAGTGTACCATACCCCTCTGTGTGTCTAGTTGACACCAGACCGTCATGTACTTACTGAGACACCAGTGTACCATACCTCTCTGTGTGTCTAGTTGCCACCAGACCGTCATGTACTTACTGAGACACCAGTGTACCATACCTCTCTGTGTGTCTAGTTGGCACCAGACCGCCATGTACTTACTGAGACACCAGTGGACCATACTCCTCTGTTTGTCTAATTGACACCTGACTGTCATGTACTTACTGAGACACCAGTGTACCATACTCTTCTGTTTGTCTAGTTGACATCTGACTGTCATGTTCTTACTGAGACACCAGTGTACCATACTTTCTCTGTGTGTCTAGTTGGCACCAGACAGCCATGTACTTACTGACACACCAGTGTACCATACTTTCTCTGTGTGTCTAGTTGGAACCAGACTGTCATGTACTTACTGAGACACCAGTGTACCATACTTTCTCTGTGTGTCTAGTTGGCACTTGACTGTCATGTACGTACTGAGACACCAGTGTAACATACTTCTCTGTGTGTCTAGTTGGCACCAGACTGTCATGTACGTACTGAGACACCAGTGTACCATACTTTCTCTGTGTGTCTAGTTGGCACCAGACTGTCATGTACGTACTGAGACACCAGTGTACCATACTTTCTCTGTGTGTCTAGTTGGCACCAGACTGTCATGTACGTACTGAGACACCAGTGTACCATACTTTCTCTGTGTGTCTAGTTGCCACCAGACTGTCATGTACTTACTGAGACACCAGTGTACCATACTTTCTCTGTGTGTCTAGTTGGCACCAGACCGCCATGTACTTACTGAGACACCAGTGTAACATACTTCTCTGTGTGTCTAGTTGGCACCAGACTGTCATGTACGTACTGAGACACCAGTGTAACATACTTCTCTGTGTGTCTAGTTGGCACCAGACTGTCATGTACATACTGAGACACCAGTGTAACATACTTCTCTGTGTGTCTAGTTGGCACCAGACTGTCATGTACATACTGAGACACCAGTGTAACATACTTTCTCTGTGTGTCTAGTTGGCACCAGACCGCCATGTACATACTTAGACACCAGTGTTACATACTTCTCTGTGTGTCTGTATGGCACCAGACCGTTATTTACTGGGACACACCACCGTCCTCTGTCTAGGTGCTTGACATAATTGGAGCAAGGTACAAGCACTTACTGAGACAGACAGGTACCGCCGTCCATCGTTTGTCTAGATGGTACCAGACCGCCATTTACTGGGACACACCACCGTCCTCTGTCTAGGTGCCACACATAATTGGAGAAAGGTACAAGCACTTACTGAGACAGACAGGTACCGCCGTCCATTGTTTGTCTAGCTGACACCAGACAGTCATGTTGCGCTCGTGGTTGCTGGCCCAGAACTTGTCGTGGCAGTATACCGTGATAGTGGAGTTGAAGTTGAGCTCTGTTTCATTTGTGTCTATAACACCGTTCTCCACGCTGAACACAGGGCACATGATCTCTGCAATGGAAATGTTACTGTCAACTTAAATAAACATCAACTTCTGTAAAACTAACAGCATACCAGAATTCACGGAGTAATCACCAAAGTATTGTATGCAATCATCTGACATCTTTAAAGCGACATTATTTGCTCCGGAAAACAGTCTTTCTAGCAAATATTTTGAATTTAGGTTCCTTTTTATTGGACCAAATCAACTCTCCGTTACTTTCGGATTTTTCTTTCAGTTTTAACCTGCACCTTTCTTTGTAAAACAAGAAGGAAGTTATTTCGTTAATGTCAGTGCGAAAATAAAAAGTTAGCTGCTTATTTATATTTTCATTTGTATTGCCTATCGTTCTTTAACTTTTAAATGACATTTCAATTGTTTTAATATATACGTTGATGCAACCGGAATCAACCAACTATTAAATAAATAGTGACAATGGACCGTTCAATGTGTATGTGAAATCTCATCCTGTTAATAGTTTGAATGTTTTTATTTATATATTAAAAAACTGGATATAGTGACCACAAACAATACCACCAACAAAAAGCACGTGTTCCGTTGTGTAAAATGGGTCAACCGTTCGTCCTGTGGTTAACACTTGCACTGACTGGGTGAACCACGACAACAGACGTGACTGACAGTAACAGGACTTCCCATTACCTTGGCATTCCAGCGTGATATTGGTCCATTCGTTCTCTTGGTTGCAGGTGACTTGATCAGACGCTGCTGGATCCACTGGCTCCCAGCCGAGATCGCATTCATACGTCAATACGGTACCATAGGTGTCAACACCGGCATGGTATGGGTGCAAAACGTGTTTGACGTGTCCGTACTGTAGCTCCGGTCGTGGGTCCTGGCAACGCTTTTCTAAAATTAGATGTTGTCATTAGTCGACTGCCGTTAAGCAAAATGATTGGCTAAAATAGGATCGTGTAAAAAGGAGTTAGCTTAAATAAAAGCAATTAACTAGTGGGTCAAGTAAGTCTGTCTTAAACTTTGTCGTAGTACACAAAATCCAAGCTTTAAACTAATTGAAGTTTAATTACCAGCAGTGTAATCATTCGCCCACTTGTTCGTAAAGTTATACAAGGTTTGTCTAACAAGCGAATAAACCCTTATCCCTTATGTACATGCATATGCTTCACTGTTAATGGAATTACAGGTTTGCCTTGCAAGCGAGAAGATTCTCCCTTTAGTACAATTATGCGCTTCAGCGTCGTTAAGGTATGTCTTGCAAGCCATTCGACTCCCCGCAACTCGATTGGTGTGCTACACTGAGCTATGACTGGGATGATATTGATTTGTTTATGCTATAAACATGTATTATTGTTTAAAGCAAAAAAATATTGAATTGAATGTTGAACAGTATGCTGGTAAGATCAGATTGAAGAATTCATAAGGCAAATTGCACAGCTAAACACCGGTCTCAGTTAAATAAAGCTGTAATTAACTTACTTAAAATTACGAATGCGTGAATCCCTATTGATATTCTTATGTCATTTAATAATGTACTCGTTGAACAATGACTTTCCAGCATTAACTTCAATACTTTGATTATAAATGTTTTCTTCTATTTTTAGTTTAATTACTGGGGTATTTTGAAAACCGGAGATACAAGGTCAGCTGTTCCACAAGAAACATACTAATATGGCACTTTCAAAACTATACTAGATCTACAAAATTTGAATGTTGTTTATCATTAAAATGCGTCAAGCAATTTTGTAGATCAAACAGTAAACTGTCATTTGGTTAATTTGACACCACTTTCTCGTTGACAAGAAATAGTAGAATAAACAACAACGACAAAATATTACACAATAATTTATTGTGAATTACAGAAATCTCCCATTCAAACACGACATGGTATTAATTTTTATAACAATCATTATTTATATTGACCTTCTTTTCTAATCATGTCTTATAATCTACTAATGACATTACGTAACTTGTTACCTTTGCGTGGAAGAAAACAAAGATTGATTATTATACATCAAACTTTGATACCAATGAGTTTTACATTTCATATATCATATATATTAAGGCACAATCCGATTGAACCAAAATAATAATAAAAGAATGATTCTGGAAATAGAGATTTGTTGTGGTGTCAGATGGTTTTTTTATGTCAGCAAATTTTCGACTCAATTTGCGCTCAAGTTCACATACGCGCATACGACGTATTCACTCTAAAACATAGTTCTTAAATAACCATTTTTTTCGAATAAAATACACACACTTTTAAACGAAAACATCTTAATATATGAACTGATATATTTCATTTCGATAAATGACATTAAACATAAACTGTATGCCAAATATACATCCACATTGTACCATTGAAACGCTTTCACGCTTCCCAAAGTTCATATGCCCCCTCTACCCCTTGATATTTTTGTTTTCGACCGCTCCCATCACTCCCCAGAGTACAAAGAAAAGGCGATATCAAAAGCGTTCCATAGATTTCATGATGTAAAAGGCCCCTGAGCTTAAATCAATTTCTACTGATCACGGGAACTTAACGAAACTATTTCACATAACCACCAGTAAAATCAAGACGTGTATATATGACCCACCCCTTCAACATAAGGTTTAGATTACATTTTATAAATTTAAATTGATGACAAATATTTGTTAGCATTCTATAATCTGGAATGAACAGTGTACTAGTTATACAACTCTCGTAAAATAAAATACGTAATCCCATCATGGTTATCGAGATTTTGCGAATTTATAGATTAGAGTCCAGAAAACCCCTTACAAGAAGTGACTTGTCCATACTTTATATAATAACAAACCTCTTTGCAGAATATAACAGAGTTCGGGAAAGGACTTTTTATAACGATGGGATCAATGTTAAACCGTTTAAAATATGCTTCAACAAGGGACACGTTTCCAATATACCTTAACAAGGGAATATAACACGTTTCCAATATGCCTTAACAAGGGAATATAACACGTTTTCAATATGCCTTAACAAGGGAATATAACACCTTTTCAATATGCCTTAACAAGGAAATATAACACGTTTCCAATATGCCTTAATAAAGGAATATAACACGTTTCCAATATGCCTTAACAAGGGAATATAACATGTTTCCAACATGCCTTAACAAGGAAATATAACACGTTTCCAACATGCCTTAACAAGGAAATATAACACGTTTCCAATATGCCTTAACAAGGAAATATAACATGTTTCCAACATGCCTTAACAAGGGAATATAACACGTTTCCAATATGCCTTAACAAGGAAATATAACACGTTTCCAATATGCCTTAACAAGGGAATATAACACGTTTCCAATATGCCTTAACAAGGGAATATAACACGTTTCCAATATGCCTTAACAAGGATAAACATGTTTTTCAATTTAAAGGGAATAGGCACCTTTTCAATATGCCTTAACAAGGTAATACACGTTTTCAATATGCCTTAACAAAGGACTATAACACGTTTTCAATATGCCTTAACAAGGGAATAAAATAGGTTTCCAACATGCCTTAACAAGGGAATATAACACGTTTCCAATATGCCTTAACAAGGATAAACGTGTTTTTCAATTTAAAGGGAATAGGCACCTTTTCAATATGCCTTAACAAGGTAATACACCTTTTCAATATGCCTTAACAAAGGACTATAACACGTTTTCAACATGCCTTAACAAGGGAATAAAATAGGTTTCCAACATGCCTTAACAAGGGAATATAACACGTTTCCAATATGCCTTAACAAGGATAAACGTGTTTTTCAATTTAAAGGGAATAGGCACCTTTTCAATATGCCTTAACAAGGTAATACACCTTTTCAATATGCCTTAACAAAGGACTATAACACGTTTCCAACATGCCTTAACAAGGGAATATAACACGTTTCCAATATGCCTTAACAAGGATAAACATGTTTTTCAATTTAAAGGGAATAGGCACCTTTTCAATATGCCTTAACAAGGTAATACACCTTTTCAATATGCCTTAACAAAGGACTATAACACGTTTCCAATATGCCTTAACAAGGGAATATAACACGTTTCCAATATGCCTTAACAAGGATAAACATGTTTTTCAATTTAAAGGGAATAGGCACCTTTTCAATATGCCTTAACAAGGTAATACACCTTTTCAATATGCCTTAACAAGGTAATACACGTTTTCAATATGCCTTAACAAAGGACTATAACACGTTTTCAACATCCCTTAACAAGGGAATAAAATAGGTTTCCAACATGCCTTAACAAGGGAATAATATAACACGATGTAAGATAGATGTTTATGGCATGAGTAAGACATAAATCATTGGCACTATTAGCACTTTTAATACAATGAAAACGAATATAAACAATATAAAAATGCATTTAAAAAGGCAATGTTCATACACGACAAGATACAAATGCTAGGAAATATATCAATGTTGTGCATATTACTAAAGCCATATAACTAGCACATTATTTGCAAAGGTCCTGATTAATATTATGTTTTAATTGCATAAAATAAAGAAAACAATAAAACAGCAGGAACAATCCTCCATTGTGTATATACAGTACTGAGCTTCTAGTTTACTTGTACTAAATCATTTTACAATCCTCCATTGTGTATATAAAGTACCGAGCTTCTAGTTTACTTGTACTAAATCGTTTTACAATCCTCCATTGTGTATATAAAGTACTGAGCTTCTATTTTACTTGTACTAAATCGTTTTACGTCATACACATTTCGTTAATTTAACCAAATTGCTTAGCAAGTGAAAAAAGAATTCTTGAAAATAACACCATTAAACTAACTAGCGCAATACCAAAATATAAGAAGGTATGCTTATGTTGTGTGGGAACTCTAACAGAGACAGAATCGTTTAAAAATTTGTTTCAAGTATCAGTTTGTACCATTTTGTTTTATATTACAATACCTGTTATTTTGTTAACTCTACAAAACAAGATAGTAATTCTTCACATCGTATGGTTTTTAAACTAATATAATGGGAAACAGCCGTCGAATTGGTCTTTGTTTCTTTTTCGTGGGTCGGTGAAGATTGGCTGTAATCACAACGTTACCGTCCTTGGCCGGGATCGTCTTCTTCTGATCATGGCAGCTCGGATCTAGAGAACAGGACATAATATCTGTGAATGGGGGGTAGCTCTGATTTAAAGAGCTGGACATGATATCTGTGAATGGGGGCAGCTCTGATCTAGAGAACAGGACATAATATCTGTGAATGGGGGTAGCTCTGATCTAGAGAACAGGATATAATATCTGTGAATGGGGGACAACTCTGATCTAGAGAACAGGACATAATATCTGTGAAGGGGGGGGGGGGGCAACTCTGATCTAGAGAACAGGACATAATATCTGTGAATGGGGCAGCTTTGATCTAGAGAACAGGACATAATATCTGTGAATGGGGGGCAACTCTGATCTAGAGAACAGGACATAATATCTGTGAATGGGGCAGCTTTGATCTAGAGAACAGGACATAATATCTGTGAATGGAGGGCAACTCTGATCTAGGGAACAGGACATAATATCTGTGAATGGGGCAGCTTTAATCTAGAGAACAGGACATAATATCTGTGAATGGGGCAGCTTTGATCTAGAGAACAGGATATAATATCTGTGAATGGGGCAACTCTTATCTAGAGAACAGGACATAATATCTGTGAATGGGGCAGCTTTGATCTAGAGAACAGGACGTAATATCTGTGGATGGGGGGCAACTCTGATCTAGAGAACAGGACATAATATCTGTGAATGGGGCAGCTTTGACCTAGAGAACAGGACATACTATTTGTGAATGGGGCAACTCTGATCTTGAGAACATGACATAATATCTGTGAATGGGGCAGCTCTGATCTAGAGAACAGGACATAATATTTGTGAATGGGGCAACTCTGATCTAGAGAACAGGGCAGTATCTGTGATTGGGGTAGCTCTGATCTAGATAACAGGACAGTATCTGTGATTGGGGTAGCTCTGATCTAGATAACAGGACAGTATCCGTGATTGGGGTAGCTCTGATCTAGATAACAGGACAGTATCTGTGATTGGGGTAGCTCTGATCTAGATAACAGGACAGTATCCGTGATTGGGGTAGCTCTGATCTAGAGAATAGGACAGTATCCGTGATTGGGGTAGCTCTGATATAGAGAGCAGGACAGTAACCGTGATTGGGGTAGCTCTGATCTAGATAACAGGACAGTATCTGTGATTGGGGTAGCTCTGATCTAGATAACAGGACAGTATCTGTGATTGGGGTAGCTCTGATCTAGATAACAGGACAGTATCCGTGATTGGGGTAGCTCTGATCTAGAGAATAGGACAGTATCCGTGATTGGGGTAGCTCTGATATAGAGAGCAGGACAGTAACCGTGATTGGGGTAGCTCTGATCTAGATAACAGGACAGTATCTGTGATTGGGGTAGCTCTGATATAGAGAGCAGGACAGTAACCGTGATTGGGGTAGCTCTGATATAGAGAGCAGGACAGTAACCGTGATTGGGGTAGCTCTGATCTAGATAACAGAACAGTATCTGTGATTGGGGTAGCTCTGATCTAGATAACAGGACAGTATCTGTGATTGGGGTAGCTCTGATCTAGATAACAGGACAGTATCTGTGTATCTGTGATAGGGGTAGCTCTGATCTAGATAACAGGACAGTATCCGTGATTGGGGTAGCTCTGATCTAGAGAACAGGACAGTAACCGTGAATGAGACAGCTATGATATAGAGAGCAGGACAGTAACCGTGATTGGGGTAGCTCTGGTCTAGAGAACAGGACAGTATCGTAGGCGACAATCCTATATTCATAATTAACAACAATACTCGGATACATGATTATATCAAAGTAAGCGTGTGATATTATTTTAACATCTATGAACAATCGTCAAGCCAGAACAGAACATGAAACACGCTGGCTAAAACGCATCGACGAGCTTTTGATTCTCCCAAACTGAAGACAACACACTTGTTTGTAGGACAGAGTGTTCTGATATGATTAGATGTATCGTTCTATTTTATTATTCACCGAGAGTCAACAATTTTTTTTTGTTAGACAGAAATTTTAAAAGGCTTTGTTGACCAACTGTATCCAAGACAATTTTAAAATGGTAATTACAATGCTTCCTTGCTTACACATAATTTCACAGGCAAGTTCCATGACTACTAGGCACGGTGTAAGCGTAAATGGGCTGTTTTTGAATGCCCATTTAGTTACATTTGTAAGGAAAATGTAGCAAACATTCGCACGCAACAGTTTATTTTTCGTATATTCTAAGGTAAAATGTTTCTCACCGCAGATTCAAAACAATCCGTAAAGCCGGATTGCTCAAAAGCACTTGTCTCCACATATTTTATAGCGCCTATGGAGCGTGCAAAATGTTCAGCCTCGTTGTGAGTTATGGCGTCATGTGTGTCTTCCTTAGAACAGTCATCTGCATGAAAAAGAGTCAAGATTCGCAATTATTCAAATTAATAGTAAGTTCTGAAAACAATACATTACGATGGGTGTGATTCATGTTTTTATATTGGGATTGGGATTAGCCGGCATTTTTGCCGATACTGCGCAGCGACATTTCTATCATTATAGCACAGGGGCACTTATGAGGTGCCCAGGGACTGGACCCGGCCGGTCCATTATACTGACACCGACGAGTCAGGCGTAATGCTGTCCCCTTAGCCCCGAGCGTTAGGAGGGAAGCCACTACTACCAACTTTAAAGTCTTTGGTATGACCCGGCCGGGGTTCGAACCCACGACCTCCCGATCCGCAAGCCGACGTTGTTTTTATATATGTGTTGTCAGACTATGGATAAAATATCTAGCCAAGCAGCCATTAAAGCTATCCGACCATCCTGTTAAGGATCATTTAAACAGTCCACTGAATCGTGGTGACATTTCAAGCAGTCATGTACACGTGATAAAGGAAATACATTTGTGGTTTTTATCTTAGATAACATGTCCAGTGTTTATCAGTATATATTCGTTTAGCTAGATAAATGTGACGCAATGCTTCAGGTAACTTCAAGTTTACTTAAGTATGAGCTCGGTCATGAGTATGGTTTGTCAGATTGTGGGGCAAGTACTAAACTCGACCTATCAGATTACAGAAAGTTGCCCCGAACACGAACGCACAGTTCTCAACCACTAGTTGCATGATAGGTAGAGGGTCTGCTCTCAAAGGAAACGACACAGCCTAAAAGTGATATACTGAAGAGGAAGCAAATTCACTTAAGGTCAAACGTTCCTCCAAAAGACTTATACTGTTTTAAAGTGATGTATATTGAACACATCACACGCTATGTGTTATGAATTACCACATAATATCAGGTCATTATGTAATGTCCATGGGAAAGGAACATTGCCTGGTAAATGTCGAGGTACTCTGCTGCACATTTCGGGACTTTTGCTTGGTCTAAAGCCACACTTTATGAGTAAGGAAACATGACAGAGTCCCATGTGCATTGCAACATATACCGAAATTTGAAAAGGCACATTACAAACGTATTCACATGACAGTCAAATGTAAAAATAAGAACAGCAATGTGATGAGTAAAATGACTGCAAAGAAAATGTTTTTTTGAAAATACGGATCCATGTATATAACTTAAATAACTGAAATTGAAATTGTATAGCTTTTAAAATGAGTCACCGAGTTATCGTTTAAGCAGTTAAAGTTTAGTCACAGCAGTCGTTTAACAGTATGCGGAATTCAATCTATTTTTTTATAAGTACAATAAAATGTCGTAAAGACAAAATACAGACATCCAAAACATCATTTACCTTTTTTGCAACCAACCAAAATTATGACCGGATCTGTCACGTGTGACGTCACTTCTGGTATCCACAAACGTTTAACGTTGTCGAGCGTGGACCTGCGCCGTAACGAGAAGCAAGCAAGAAACACGTCCACATATGGGAAGGATAATGGACGGAGGTTGTTGTAGTCTGCCTGAATGTACACGTATATAGCAAACGATTACATGAGGATTAATCAAGGACTATGTCCAGATATGAGAAGATTAATGGACGGAGACTGTTGTAGTCTGCCTGAATGTACACGTATATAGCAAACGATTACATGAGGATCAATCAAGGACTATGTCCAGATATAAGAAGATTAATGGACGGAGACTGTTGTAGTCTGCCTCAATGTACACGTATATAGCAAACGATTACATGAGGATTAATCAAGGACTATGTCCAGATATGAGAAGATTAATGGACGGAGACTGTTGTAGTCTGCCTGAATGTACACGTATATAGCAAACGATTACATGAGGATCAATCAAGGACTATGTCCAGATATAAGAAGATTAATGGACGGAGACTGTTGTAGTCTGCCTGAATGTACACGTATATAGCAAACGATTACATGAGGATCAATCAAGGACTATGTCTAGATATGAGAAGATTAATGGACGGAGACTGTTGTAGTCTGCCTGAATGTACACATATATAGCAAACGATTTCATGAGGATCAATCAAGGACTAAGTTCACATATGAGAAGATTAATGGACGGATGCTGTTGTTGTCTGCCTGAATGTACATGTATATAATAAACGATTTCAGGAAGATTAATCAAGGACTGTGTCTATATACGTGTGTATGGGAAGTATAGTGGACGGAGGTTATTGTAGTATGTCTAAATAAACATACATATAGGTAGGCGGTGTAATGAAGAACGTACAACGAATGCTCCACATGAAGGAAGTAAAGTGGATGGAGGTTATTGTTTCCTGCATTTATGGTGAAGGTGTATTGACAGTTCCCGATTAGTGTCTACGCTTGTATTTCTCGGTCATTAGAAAACGGATATAATTAAGTCCAGTAAATGTATCAATGGGTATCATCTAGATATCAATATAGATGCAATAATCGGTAGTGTGCTTGCTAATGTTATATACTTTTCCAAATATAAATAATGCTACAGATCGAAAAATTTTCAAAGTACAAGACATGAATAATGATTATGTCCCACACGCTGTAAATGTGTTATAACTTGTTACACACATGTATAAACCTACGACGTAATCAAATGTTACACTATTAGAGGGTTAGTCATGGAAAGAGCGCTGTTAACTTCCCAATAACACAAGTCATACAGTGCTTAAGTCAATGACGCTATAGATGTGTCAAGTGAGAGAAAAGTGATGACTAATTGGTTATGTCCTATCAAACATTCCCTAAGAAAGTAAGCTCAAGTCATTTGGCATCATTTCGACAATAATAAGAATACATGACAAAGTCCTATGAGCGTTGCAACATATACCAAAATTTGATAAGGCAAAGTGCAAAGGTATTCACAAGCAAGCCAAACTGAAAGAACAAAGGAGTCTTTTAAGAAAAAAAGCAAACCCAACAGTTACCGCCTTGAAACGATCAGTCGGCATAAGAGACCGACTGGGGTGCTTAAAACGGTTTATATCGCAAGTCTAGACTTGAATATGGCCACATGACACGCGTCACGTGATTATCATAAGAAAGGTTACATACTAAAATGATCAGACTCTTAATCGTGTTGTTGGGAATACACAGTCTTATATAATAGTACTTGAAATAAGACCAATTTCCACGTACCGCCAGAACATTTGTATATCATGCGAAAACACGTACCATATATTTGTAATGAACCACCCCAAGATGTCAATAAAATTTCCCCTTTTAAAGTAATTCAGGCTTTTATTGGCAGTGGGGTTCAAAATGTGTGTATTTTTATAATTGCAAACTGTTTCTTAAAAGTTAAGAAGAAACTTAAAAAGGAAATAAAATCACACACTGACATACTTCAAAAGGCACCTACCTATACATCGGTATATACTTTCATTAAACATTTGCTTCTACCACCTAAGTGGTGTTTATATGGCAATACATTCAAACCAAAGATCAAGCAGGAGTCAATATGCCATCTATTTCTCTTTTAAATGAAATAAAAGTCAATTTATTGCTCACGGAATTATGTATAACACAATGATATTATAAAAATGCATAGTAGGATTAAAAAAACTTACCGAGCCACTATTGTCCCAGACTGTTAAATCGACGACAGTGCCATCAACTTTCACGTAGGTGTTAAAATAATTCAGAACCGTCGGTTTGTATTCTGGATATACGTAATTTCCGGTGTATGAAACTACAAGTAGTGTCTTTCCGACGGTTGAATCGCCGATAGTCGACAATATTACACTTTCCATTTTTCACGTTTGTTTACACTTGCGTCATAATATGTTCCCTAGTAAACAATCAATTAAATCCACTATATCATCACCAGCTATTTGGGCACGTTTAAGTAGTTCCCTTCAAACTCGCAACTATGAATTTTTATGTGAATTTCACTATTGTCATCCTTCTTAAACCTTTAAAAGCTTTTCGCATATATACAAATTCTTCAGTCGAACATTGAGTTTGACTTAACATCTTCTTTTTGTTGTTGCTATATAAAGTTTGTCTAAAACATCCTGATTTATGGCAGCAAAAATAACAGGTTCTGTAGAGGCATACACAAACCTTTCAATTCAATCACACGGAAATAAATAGTTGACAATAGCTTCCGAGGTACTTCACACACTCTAGATAATGACTACCCGCAAAGTACATGTTCAAGATACTAGGACACGTCAACTGTCACCCATTCTAATCAACACACATGTATACCGATGTGTGTAATATTGCAGTTACTTTGACACTTACCATGACTTCTTTCTAAATGGTTTTAAACAATTCAGTCTGACAGTGGCCATTTTACATAATTTGTGCAGGAAACAAAGATTTAGCTTCGACCAGCCTAACACCCTTTTCTGTTTGCAATAAATATCACGTTTTGAAATATCAACGATGCGAGGTGACACGCCATTTATCGCTGCATCACAACGAGGGTGATAAATTGCCACAACATTTAACGCAACCATTGAAACTTGACTGGGTTTTGTAGTCACGTGCATATAGGAAGGCTAGCTGCCGTCTTATACATACCATTACAAATTTTAGCCGATTTGTATTTATATATCAGTTAGGGAGGTGGTTCATTCGAATTGTCTAAAACCTACCCTGCTATCATACTAGATTTATTAATATTCCAAACTTCATTTTAATCACCTACCTAGCTCTTCACGCAAATACAACTGAATCTTTTTTTTCAAGATTAACTACAACCCACAACACATGTACTGATTATTGAATAAAAAAATAAGATTGGTTATGGCAACAGCCAGACACGAGAAAGTGTCGAGCAATCTGACCCGATCTTAGTACTGGGGGGATAGTCAGATCGACATTAAACTTTCTTACAATAAAAAGAAGAATATTAAATTACATTTAAAAAAAATCTAGTAACACTTTAAACATGCAAAACCACACAAACTTGCAGAAACTTAGTTTACAGTGGCAGATAAAACAAGGAATTTCAGTCATTACCCGTCATCGTATAGCAGGAAAGATTTTTAATATTTACACAAACTATTCTTAAATTCGGATAACTCAAACTTCGGATATCTCAAACTATTTTCTACAGTCCCTTGAAATTTGAGATAACGAGAGTTGACTGTAGCTAAAACGTGCAGATCTATGCAAGACAGTGCAGGTCCTGTAAAATTGTTTTAGTAATAGTACTAGCAGAGCAGTTAAAGTTTTATTAATGTTTGCACTAGTAGAAGTAGCAGTAGTAGTAGTAGCTTTAGAAGGTTTTGACATTATTGAAGTAGAAAAGCAGATACAACAATACCGATGAAAGAGTAGACATAGTGATGTACGCACAACGTTCCAAACGGAGATTAAATGTTTCGTATATCCTTACCATATGTCCTGTGAACTGCTCTGTTTTTGCCTGTGCCATTCCTGCCTCCGTCAGGACACAGACTTGTATCCAGGAACCCATTGCTTGCCCAGTCTTGGCCACATAAACAGGTGTCATCAGCCACTGAAACGGTGCTCTTGTTTATTAAACCTGACGAACAGCATGGGAATCAGGAAATATGTTTCAGTATACTGTTTTTTTTTCATAAAAAATTTCCATCTTAGTTATATGTAGCGGCGTTGTGCCATCTTCACCTAGGAAATAAGCTTTAGAAAATAGTACTAATGCATGACGACGTTCTTAGTCCATAAATTTATGGAATCCCATCTTACCGCCAGTGAAACTTAAAGATCTACAGTAATTACAGTGTTTTTTGCCTCTGAAAAATAGTAATTGGTTTCATTTTATTGCCATGTTAAAAGTGATACAAAAATTGATCATATTGCCTTTTAAAGAGATTAAATAAATAAATTACTTATTGCATACTTTCTATCATAACAATATCATTAAGCCCAACATAAAATGACCACAACGCGACACACTACAAGCTCTCTGGCGCCAAATATGTAAAGTCCAACGCCAGCCAGATGATACACATTATGCTGCTTAGAGTTGTAAAGCCCATTGAAGAAACGCAGGACATCGGCAAAATTCATTGTCGACGTAAGAAATTGGTTTTATCTAGTAAACAGTAAACAAAAACAACAACAAAACAACACCAAACAAAAACAGAAACGAAGGAGAATAATTTTAAAGTTATTCGTTGAGATGCCAAATGGTCATGTATTGGTGTAATTGTTTAAATACTGAACGAGACGCCAGATGATTTAGCATGTAATGATACCACTACCTTAATACACCCACCGCAAAAGACGTCAGTATGGACAATGGCCCGTACCGATCGTGGATGTTGTGTTATTTGAGATAGGGGTATTATGGAAATATAATTATTGAACCAATTCGGACGTTGCAAAAAAGGTAAAAGACCGTTCAGCAAACGTACTTGGGCTGGCAAATGGCATCTGCATATCTCGACAGGCGTCTCTACACACCTGTGTGTCAGAGGAACCGACTAGAGCATCTTGGGAGTTGTTCTCAAAGTCAGGACAGCAGCCTATGTATGGCTCGTCGTCTATACATAAAGACGAAAGACTGTGAACGTACAATAATGAAAGCTATAGCTTAAGCAAGATATTGTAACGACATTTAATTAATGACTAATTTTAAACGCATAATACTTGCCACAAAATCTGTACGATGTTTGTCATAGCAATAGAAATGAGCAAAGTAGTTGATTTTTTTCTGATGACCCAAAAATAAGAGATCGCTTTGTTTATGAAAGTATCCATTTTTTCCTGGCCAGTTATGTTTGTATACACATGAGCCCCTCGCTTAGTTTCATTAGCTTTGGATGTTCATATAGTCGACATTCTCATAATATTCCCGTTTAATTTGTGGTGTGACCTATAACATTAAGTGACAGAAGTTTATGTCAACTTTGTTTTTAAAGCATTCTGTTGCAGATCTCAATTTAACTTGCCTCGAAAAATGTGTTTAATCATGCGTTTGTGAGTAGCTCGTTACTAACATGTCGTGTTCGATTGGACTATATTTTGTAAAAAGAATATTTGTAAATGAGATAAGATTAAATATAACGTACATTGTATATACAAGAGATATATTTTTTAGTTTAAGTAGATATAACTATTTACTTAAGCTAATTGCAAAAGTATATCTCTCTATATACATATATACCCATATATAACATATGCCAAAAATAATAAGCCGGATTTATTAAAATTATCATCCAAGGTTGTAAAGTTATTTTTTGAAACTTTTTTTTGCGGAAACCATTTGCCTATAGAAAAAAAACATTGTCACACTGACTGTAGATGATGGTGTTTATAATATGATTTGATGAACTTTGTACTTCATCAAGAAATGCATAATTCTACTTACAGGGATACACAAAGTTTTTATTTGGATATTTGGTTAAGAAAGGTTAAGATGAGTGTCTCACAGACACCATTTGACCTGTTCTAATCAACCAACGGTTGAATTTTAAATGATATATTCAATTAAATAACAAATATATTTATGACCAAATACTCATACAGCCATGTAATGCCATTTGATAGATGCTTAAAGAAACCACACTCACGAATGAAGCTTGAGAACGGCTGCCCTAATAAGCCGATCTTGACCGAGACGGAATTCTTCCACTCAAGAGGGAATATTTTAATGCTCCTGCTGACAAATGGGTGCCACAGAAAGTTGTAGCACAGAGGGACTATCGTTGTTGTGTCACATCCGGAAGACACCTGCGTCAAAAGCGGCAATATTCAGATCTGACGTTTGTTAGCTTATAATTCCGCAGTTTTAAAACGTAAATATACAAGTGGTATTGACTCATGTTTTGTTACCTGTATCTAAAGTTGAAACGTGCTGCAAACAATATGTATTTCTTTATGCTCTTACATTGAATAGTCTTAAATGGGCATTTATACAAGATTTTCACATGTTAACAAAAATTATATGACCATAATGGAAATCTATATTTTATTATTTAACAAAGTTTAATATCTAGATAGCTTGCGATCTCCGATATCACAGGATGCAAATCCATGCAGTTTTACAGGAATTCACTTCTCTGGAAACTCTTAAGCATTTATGCCCAAAATACTTTTTTGGGGACAAGAGAACACCCGGCCATGAATTTCGATTGAGAGACGATTTATGCGATCCTTACATTGACTATGTAAGGAAATGCTACAGGTACCTTTGCTCTATCAAAGGAAACCGGTCTTTTGAGGAGACCATGCTACGAAAACTCTAAATCGAAATCGAGGTCAATGTAAACGTGTTCCAAGTTTTTACATGTGTGGTAGACCAGAGTCCACCGTGTTTATTATCATTCGATTTACGTCTATTAGTAATAAACACATGTACACATATTCAGTACAGCATGGCATCATGAATTTCATGTAAGATGGTTTTACGTTAGTGTTTTAAATGAAAACAGATCATGGCTTAAGTGACCTTATTCGTGATTACCCTATTATTACCTATTGTTGTACATCATACAATTAAACTGTTGTGATAGCGCAGGACTTACATTCGACTGTCCGTGGTGGTTGTAATTAAGCCACTCGTTCAGGTGAGGATCCAGGTAGGACAGGCGATAAACTGTCACGTGGGACTGCTCATAAGAAGTGAAACGGCCTGTAACAATCGGCATACAAGTGTGACAGGCAGGCAGGAGGCCAAAGAACACAGGCTAATACTTACACGTGACCTTGACTTTTCGGAATGTCATTTTTTACTCTAGGCATTGCCTTGTTGTAAAAGTATTGTGATGCATGATATAATTGAATTGGACTTGTACCGTTGTGGTATCGTCATAAATAGTAATTCATTGCAAGAAAACATATATCTGGTTACAAAGCATTGAACAATCCCTAAAGTAAAATGCATGTAGAATTTAGGACAAATGACACGAACAATGATTAAGAAAATATGAAAAAAAGTTCTTAGATAATTACCACATACTAATATTTGAACTACCACTAGACAAAAGTTCATACGAATTATTGTAAGAGTGACAAAAACTCTGAGACACAGCATTACACAGACGCAAAAATACCCCATCACTTGCCGCCTTGGAACGGTCTGTCGGTAAAATGACCGACTGGGGTGCTTAAAAAGGGGCTTGTGCAGCGTTGCAACCTCTTCTTTCCTTACAGTTTTCCTCAGCAGCGTGACAAATAACATTAAGCACCTGCATCTTACTTTAAATCTGATAAAATAATATTATTTACAATCACGACAGCATAAATGGTATCCAAATATGTACATGGGATGAAAGCCTAATCAACTTAACAGAGCACAAAAGATGACAGACTGCAACAAAACAGCCTGAGCGATTGCTACAATAAGTAGCTATTGACATCCTATGATAAAACTGCAGAGACTTCATATGTCAAAACTAAAATATACCGTTTTCGAAAAGGAAGGAAATGATCAAACTTAGAAAACAGTCCAAACCACAAAACAAAATATAGAACATAGCATTGATTTTAGGTAATGAAATAAAAAATACTATATTAACGAGCATTTATCTGTAAATAGCATAATAACGGCAAACCAAATCCCGCAATGTCTTTTGTCTATATGCTGCTGATTCGACTATGGGGTAGTCTCGCCTAGGATTCGTCGAAAGAAATATACTATCCAATGACACACTGATGCCACATTCAGAAAATGTCCCTGGGCAGGTCATTTGTGATGAAGGCACCTGCTGCTGTCAGCCACTTCTTAGACCTGGCCACATAATTGTTTATAAGTGCATTTTAAACATTCGTGGGCTGTTTGAAAAAAAACAAACCAGTAATGGATTGAAGCTCATTCAGACTGGCATGTGCCTTATAGAAAATACAGCTTGGTAAACAAGGATTTGATGTAAAAAGGATTTAATTTTGTTTGGTTAGCCTTTTATGTATGAACAGATATTGCGATCCCGAGATGCTGTTTAGGTCGGAGAGATTGAAAAGTCAGGCCTTAAACACTGTATTACTTGTGATTCCGGTGTGCATTGAGATCAGTATACTATTGATATTGTTAAGGTATTCAGGATCACACTGGAGGCTACGATCTATACGCCAATTTAAAGAAACATTTCAAGGTGATTTTAATTTACTTTCCTGCTATTTTTCAGTTCCAGTTATGATAACCGAGTTGGCATCATTAAAAATACCTTCGGGGCTGGCACTTCTTTCAAAGCCTTTGCAAATTAATGCTAAAAATTCTCAGAGATTTAAATTTCTCAGATTTTCATGACTGCTAGCACAGTAGGTGTATTAAAACATTTGTGGAAAATAAAAGGCCCAGAAAAGTTTAATTGTCTTTTTGCACTGGGGACAAGGCCAACTGTTTACACACTTTCTTGACCTTAGAGCTCACTGGAATAAAGCTCACATGTTCGGCATAAATTCCAAACTGAGATCAAAGGGATGCAAATGAATCATCCTTTTTTCCAATCCAGGCACTAGTGTTTACACAAGAGTTGTTATACTATCCATGGCAACTAGTGTTCTGTAAATCGGCGATACTCATGATTTCAAATTGGCTGAAAGAATTCTCTTTATCTGCTCTAATCGCAAACAATAAAGAGAAACTACCGTTGCTGTTATGATTATTTTGTTGTGAGCAAAAATTGTATTGTGAAATGTATTCCTTAGGTGTTTTCCAATAGTTAATTGTTCAGTTTTTAGTCCGAGTTTTAACGTCCATTTTTATTAAAATGCAACTATCTTCTTAACTTCCATCGCTCAAAACAAGACTAATCATGGCCAGATTTGAGATGTTTCAATCTTCTATTGACAAGATCTGTTCAATGACATTCAGGAAATAGTCGAGTAATTACCAATATTGTTTGAGTAATTTGCTGTTGAATTCTTTTTGAAAGCTGTATATGAGGTCAAATTCGGACATTTTAGGCAGTTGCAATTGCAGTCAATAAATGATGCATACGTCATCATAAAGCGACAATGTGAGAAATAAATTTTAGACTTCCGATTTTGCAATTATGAATTCTGATAAATAAAATTTAGACAATGAACAATATAAATTGTCTTTTCATTTATTATAATTGTCAACTAATGCCATCAGAGAGGTAGAGATAAAGGGAAGAGAAAAAAAGATGGAAAGAGAGAAGGTAATAAAGAAAGAGACTTATTTGATAATTGGACAGAATATTCATAACTGGAGATGGCAAAGATTTTTAACCTGTCAGTACTATCCCTGTGACGAGGAAATCATCGTTCAGATCTATATGGATGTATGAGTCAAGGTTCACTGCTGGCTTCCATGTAAACACCAACGGAAACGAAAAGCTGGAATTTATTAGAAATTTCGGTCACATATATTTACATTAAATTAAATGTGTCTTTGTCCTTCTGGAAATACCTTTAAATATTAGATAATTCGAATTATGTCTCAGCGTATACGTAGTCATAGCATTTAGAGGAAAAGACTCGAGGCATGACAAAGAAAACTTTGGTTGTAATTTAATGCGTTAAATGCATCCCCAAAAATGTTGTTTTGCACAAGTATGTATATTTGTTAACCAATTTATTAAAGTCATTTTAATCTAAATTTAAAAAAATAAGGTCTCTCAGGATCTTTTATTAGTATCTGTAAGTTCACGCCTTACAAACAATCAAACACATCTTTTGTTGCAAAAGGACGATATTTAATAGGTAAATAAGTAAAGATGGTATCAAAATTTCCGAAGATACTTTAATTTTATCTACCTCTAGACAAAGGCATAAATCTGCAGAGTCTTCGTTTCTTAAACTATAAAGATCCAGCGAAATATTATATTACTAATGTCCTACAATGTATTGTAGGGAAAATGAAAACATAACACCACATTTGTCACTACACACATTTATTTCATGACTGACTTTAAATTTCATGGCCACTTACTTTTGAGATTTGAAGTCATTTTCGTATAATCCGCTCTGAATTTGTATATTTTTAAAGCTGAGATCCACATTTTGTTTCTTAATCGATTTGGCAATAATGAAATCATAGTTGTTTTCAGGTTGTGAACTGGCTAATTTTTCTGCTAAGATCGTATATAGACTTAATATGATAATTATTATGTAGAAATCATGCCAAAATAACCCCAAACCGAAGTAAGATATCCTTACATGTATTTGATGTAGGAAAGCTTGCAGATACCACATATAATTTGTTTTTAATATGGACATTTTTTCTAAAATTTATGTATTGTTTAATTCTTTTTACATTAGGTTATTATTAATTTAATCTTTTAACTGGAACAGATACTTACAAAACATTGTCCATTGAAAAGTAAGTAGAGACAATTACTGAGCTTCTTCTACTGGCAATCGTCGATTCTTCTCTTGAGAACATGACTAGCGGGTTTGCTGAAACGGATAAACACAATTTATGAACATAATATTTAAATTTGACAGTTTTATTTGCCAGTTCGTGGCATCCCGTTAGCAAAACGACAAAATTACCCCAAGTTTTGTATAAATTAAATAAACTACTTTTAGTTTTAAAGTTTTTTATGTGATTATGCACTAATACGGATTAAGAATAAAATTCAACACATAGTACTGAAACATTATTTCATGTCTGTTTGTGAAAAAAGTTATCTAATGGTGAATTGTGTTGAAATTTGTCGTAAGGTGAATGCATATTTAATAGAAAATATTTGATTTAAAGTGGATATTCATTTAAAATAATACTAAATCACATGTTAACATTTTGTGTTCTTAAGATTAATACTGCATTTTTCTTATAGCAGAACAGACAACCCACATCATTATGCCTTCAAACCTTTACCAATAAGGGTATGTCTACTTTGTTGTCATTGTAACGTGACCGAGCCGACAAAATGTGGGTTGAGAGGAGGAAGAGCCGGGTTAGCGGGCGAAACCAAGTCTTCGACAAACCTCAGAGAATTAATTTATGGCTCTTGTGAATCACTGACTCTGATGGACCTCAAACAGACAACAAACTCAGCCGAACCTTACTAAAGTGTCTCAGTCACTCCTTGCACATACGCATTTCTTGTCACGCACGATCCTCTGCCTATGGCTCTCGCGTGCCCTAAACTTGTGACTCTCTCTCAGTTACCCACGTTCCCTATGAACATACAATACATTGTGCAGCTTGTCAGTTTCACACGTGTCTTTTCACTGACTTCTTATATTCTTTAAGTCAGTCTAACAAGTGCCTCGTCACGTACGTGCCTATTCAATGAAATTATATACCCTGCACGGATGTGTCTTCACTGACTCGCCCAAGCCAGTCAGACCCGTTCCTCTCTAAGCACGACTGAAGACTACCGGATTAAGCACGGTCTCCCTCTCACAATCCTACTCGGACGTGCGGAACCTTCGGAAGTATGAACCTTGGAAAGTATGAACCTTCGGAAGTACGAACACTAACATCTCTCGGAAACTTATGAAGCCCCGTTCGAAAGTCGAACCCCTTACACCCCGAGCACGACCAAAGCTCCCTGGAAGCATGACCGGTTTGATCGTGCTTAGCTGACAGCGTGCACTGAATGTCTTCTAAATGCCCAATTAATAAAGTAACGGTCAGTTGGTATGCATGAACTGTCTTTGAAACCAACTAAGCGATTGTAAGCAGGCAAAAAGAGAAATCAAGACTCTAACATTATGTCTTGTAAAGCTGGGATGTTATATCCGAGAATCATCGTACGTTTTGACAAGATTCAACTAATTATATATCCAGACAGAAAATCCGAATAGCGGTAGCAAAGATCACAAATTACTCTCATTAAAATGAAAAGCAACCTGAAATACATATTATAACACACTGAAGATGCAACAACAATCTAATCTGTAGAAACTGAATACTTAACGGTATCCGACAATTTGCCTATAGCAGCTGCATGGAACAAAATTTTCCCACTGCTTTAGAAGAATTTAGGCATAATTTCTATATAAAGTTATACTTTGGTCTAATTAAAGACCCTTTAAATACCTCTTTCATTGCAGACAACACAAATTGTGTTCAATGTTTCTAAATCTATATTAAAGTAAAGTGATCTTGGCCAAAAATAGATATCGACGTTATACTACCTGGATGACGATATAACCTGATTTCAAAAGAAAGTTGTCTCGTGGTTTTCATAGTTTTAAAATAGATATTTCTGCAGTGTGGCTCAGATAGGAAATACCTTTTTGTAATGACATGTAGAGATTTTTGCAGGACCTTTAAATGTAAAAATGACTTATTTGGTTATTTGAGAAAAACATATTCGATCCAAACTGTAAACCTTTAAAGCAATGAAGCATCTATTTGTAACATCAAGGGAAGTATCTGTCCTAAAGTTAAGTCACAACATCATAATTAAATACCAAATGTTAGATCATATAAAACTAAGGTAATTATACGACTGAATCGAAACCCACTATCATATTAAAAATGAACAGTTAGAGCAACTCAGTTTTGTTATTTGTTTATTTTCAGCAGTTGCACGCCTATGAAAATTCCATAAGCTATATGCAAAATACATAAAGTCGTCATATAAAAACAATGTTCAGTGAAAACTAAACCCCATTTGATGAGCTTTTACCATTTTTCATTTGCAAACAGACCTAGTTAGAACAGGTCCACGACAAGAAAAGAGTTGGTCTTTTGGGTTTATTATAATTATTCAAACACTCTGATTGTTGCTCTATTCTTTCGATAATGTTGCATTACAAAAAGTCTTAAGAGCGAAATAGAAACTTACGATTATCGAAGCATGTAAGGTAGAGTTCGGAGGATGTTGTGTCCCATCTGGTCTTGTAGATGCCCGGCTCGATAATGCCAAACGAAAACAGCTCTCTACAGTCTTTGGCCATACCGGTCTCGTTGGCTATGAAAAAAAAGAGAAAATACCCACGGGAGGAACGTTATCAAAATAATGCATGGACCCTCAATGATATTGGCATTTATAAAAACAAAGTCTGACTACAATTAGATTTCGGTGTTTTCCTGTAACTTATTTTGCATTGACAAAAATGGATATATATATATGGCTATAGAGATTTATTAACCGTTTATATGATGGAAAGGTCTGTAGACGATCTTCATGCGGCACAGTGAGTGCGCAAGATGAACACTGTTCATGTAGTACGTGCACAGGTCTTTAAATCTCAGAACGACCGAAAACGAGTTCAATATCCTGTCTCACACGTGGCAGTATACAATGAAATAACATCGATTCTCGCGAGAACTTTCATATCGGGAGGTGTTCCAGCTAACCTGCGGTGCAAAGACGGTTCTACCCAGCCTTAAGCATGTGGTCTTCCTCCACCAATATGTAGCTAGACGTCGCCGAAATGACCATAAATAAGTCGGAGCTATGTAACACAAAACAAAACAAAGAACACCTAATTATGAATAAGTAAACTATTATTTTCCTATTTTAAAACAGGACATGATACTGCTTATATCACATTATAAATCCAAAGGCGGTGGCTGTTTGTACATTCCTTAAACATTATGAAATATAGCATTTATTTTTCAATATCATGACATTACACATATTCTGCTTATACTTAATTGTAAGCTTTAACCTACATACAAACTTGTAAAGACAGAGTCTAAGTCAGCACACACTTTTGTCATCAAATTCATAACAACGCCATTATAAAGCGTACATATTTAGCAACAGTTCTTTATGAAGTAGAAAACTTACTTATCCGAACAACGGTTGAGAGTTGTTGACCTGGTTGTCCGCAAGACTGCGTCTGCAGCAAACTACACGGTGTTCTGCATAAGCCAAAGCGTGGCACTAAAGATGCCACATCATTGATACACTGGCAAATAGTTCCAGAAACTGCCGCGTAAGAATAAATGCGACCTTGACACCACTGGAGACACGTGGTTAATGAATTTATAGATGAATTAAATGTCGGAAGACCTGTGCCAATGTCATTTTGGTAGCATCCTAGGTAATCTGTAAAAGTATAGACTGAATGAAGTAAACAACATTATTTTATAAGCAAAACATATTGTAAAACATTTTATTTTGATTATCAGATTATGTATAAAGAGTAGATGTGATTATCATCAGCGTAGAATATTTTTTTATTTCACAAAAAGGTCAGCAAAAGTACCTTTTACAAGATACCTAGCCAAAAGTGAAACACATGTTTTGCTCACAATGAGTTGGACTTATCATCAGTATCACAAAACAAATAATATAATTTAATCCGTTGCAAGGAACTTGACATTTAAATAAAACAAATCGCGTACAAAATTATTCCCCACCCCCTTTGAACTCTATAGTTAAGCCAACCCTTCCCCTATATATAAAATGTGGTTTTCGACTAAGCAATTTATTTTTCCTAATATATACAACAAATACAAAGGAGTTTGCTCATTGGATATCATTCATAACTACTGGCCAGGTCAACAGGATTTATAAAGCAGTAGGTTATATTAAATTGTGTGTGTGTTGAACAGATCAAGTAATGTTTTGATTTAACAAATTTAGCATAAAATGGATGAAATAAACTCTGGACAAAACATGAAATTATGGGAATATTCATTTGCGTTAGTTAAGAACGAGTTATTATTTATATACTTCCAAAAACTACATGTGTGATATGTATGATATTTAATCATTATGTCTTGAAACACCTTCGTTTTGCTTACCGTGTCTGTTTAATGGACACAATAAGAGAACGGCTACATCTATCTTGATTTCACTTTATATACATTTAATCTGCTGTGCCAACTTCAATCGGATTTTTATCGGACTTACCATTGTGTTTCTGACAAATAAAGTTGGCATAGGAGGGAGAACTCGTCCAGATCCATGTTCCATTTTTGTATCGGACGAACCTGAAAGGAAGCTGCGGTTGTAGTGAGTAGTCCGTGCGGACCAGTCGCCCATCCGAAGCGACATATGTCACGTTGTATAGGACAACAAAGACCCCGGTTGACCAAGCCGATGATGAAGTTAAGTTCGATTCTGAGTCAAAAGTATCAACGAAAGCGTTTGTCATGTCGCGGTGAATTGGGTTGAAGAGGAACGAGTCATTTTGAAAACAAAAATTTCTTCCGTCTTTGTATATCTTGACGTAAAACCTGTAACATTGGCCATCCTTGCCAAGCCACGACGGAGGGCACTCCGTGTCGTCTGAAAATGAGAATAACATAAAGTAAGGGTTTTAGTTTTCAAAAGTTAGTATGTAAGTTAACATATATATATATATATATATATATATATATATATATATATATATATATATATATATATATATATATATATATATATATATATATATATATATATTTGACGAGTTACTATACCTGTAGTTTTTCGAAGCGCATTGAATATTACTCTTAACATAGCCTGTTGCCTATTTATTGACTGTAGTCGAAGGTATTAAAACATAACAAAAGTATACAAATGAGAAGATATATAACAATTACAGGTAATAACAAAACATGTTGTCATCATGACAAGGAAAACGTATGATAATATGAGCATTTCGACATAATGAGAAAATAAGTCTAAAATCATCTCGAGAATTTCGCATAAAGATTGAGAGATACGGTTGACCGAGAAAAAGTATCGTCGATGTCTGGAAGTAGTTTTAGATATAAACCCTATTAGTAAAATTAAACAGGAACAAAATAAAAACGAATAATCTTGGAAGACCCGTTGATATCGGAACGTAAAAAGTTTGTGTATATGCGCATATAGGCATTTCGCTATCAAAGGTATACAATAGATAAAAACATTGTCAGAACAAACATAACAATAATCGTAGAACCTTGCACATAAAATTAATATTCAAAAGAAAATACGGCATCTGCAGAAAAATATGCTTGTACGGTTTGTTTCCTTGCCAAAAATAATGAAAGACAACAGCGAAAAAAGCTTAATACAAGCCATAGTGATCAGTGAGTTCCACATTAAACAGAAACCACATGCAAAATATTCGCGAAATATTATAATATTGAGACAATATCAGGTTATTACATGATCCCGTTATTCGCGAAATACTTTTCTTTTCAGGACAGGCCCACGCTTTCAGAATGAAGAAAATTCTTCTATCGAATATTGGCATGTCTTTAAAAAGGTAGCTCCTTTTTGGTATAAACAGCCAATTTAAGTGAAATTCATTACTTATCAATGTGGTAGTTCAAATTTAAATAATCGTATCAATAACATTATTTATTCTCCAAGCATTCAATATGTTAAATGCAAATTAAATATAATATATTATAGTTAAATGCATAAGGTTACAGTGTAAAGTTATAATGCCATTTTGTATGTGAAAGGAAATGTGACATTGGAGCGTGTTTTAGAACGTACAGGTAAAACTCGTTTGCTGCCAAGGGTCTTTTTCTGAACGAACAGTTATTCTGCTCCAGTTAATTTTTAAAAACACCAAACGACACATATTCACAAACATGCTAAATGTATAAGTAAGAATGTCAGAAAGCTCAAATAGAGCAAACCCAACAGTTAAAATCTTGGAACGGTCAATCGGCAAACGGGACCGACGGCGGTGCGTAAAGTGGTTTTACAGTGCTCTAACCTCACTCCTAATGGGTATCTCAAATGCAAGCAATGCAAAGAAAACCAATCTTTGAATAAAAATGTCCAGAGCTGGCGTTTTCTAAAGTTACTTCGTTAAATAAAAAGGAGTAATATAATTGAAAAAAAAGATGTCGACTTAAAAAAATCATTTCTATTAGAAAAAATACATAAAATTGTTGATTGTAAAATTGTATCAATATGTGCTTTGTATGCTTAGAGTTACTACTTAAAACAAGTGTCTATTGTCTTTAACTACAAACTGGTCAAGGACGCTACCTGAGAAACCGCACTGCTGACGGAAGGTTGTCACATCACCCGAGTTCCTGATCAGATAAGTGGCGTTGTAGAATATCCCAGAGGAGTAGAAATCCTGGCAGCTGGTCGCCATCGGATCATCCGGTTCCACTACAACCATGGACGATGGGTCAAAGTGAGCGATAAAAAGATACTTGAAATTATGTTTCCATGTATCGTCGGACCACATATCAAATGTTTATTTGTTATTGCAGGGCACAGGTTGAATAAAAAAAATGTTTAAGAAAAACATGTTTTTAAGATGGCCGCAAAAGAAAATAATGCCAACTTCAGAAGAATGCAACCCAAGGAGATGTTGTCATGGAGCGATAAATGTTCAAGCGCTAATGTTTTCCTTGATAGGTTATGACGAACGTAATGACGTCTTTGAAAAAATGTATTATTAGTAGAGAAGTATTACTTCTATTAGAAAAACAACACAAAAGTGAAATGATTTTTTGAATCAAGAAGATATGACCAGAAAAGTGTAAATGTTCATGCGAGGATGGAGCTGATGAACGAAAGTCCTCTGTCCATCAAAGAAAATACACATAACAATCGCTATAGGATGATTTATATGACAACATAGATAACATGCACGAGGATATTTTTTACGGCCATACTGCACATTTAACATTGTTGCAATCATGAGTAAAAATATTTAATGGTTATTGATAATGAAGATTTTCATATATGTCATCAATCGTTACCGAATACTTATTTTCCTGAATAAATTTATGAATAAATATGATCTAAAATCGGGTTCTGACCCAATCTACCTAAAATATTCTTAGAATTATTCTTAATTTCATATACTTTGCGGATATATTTGTTTCCATCTTTGAGTAAATAAGAGCCTTGCAGTATACATCAAAATTGATTCGATAAAAGGGATGAGATAAAACGTCCCTTGTAGAGTGTCAACGGACGTTCAGGGTACCAAAGTTTTTAAGATGTTAATGTTATGGCTTCATTTCTTATGCTTAAGTAACTATAAAGGATGTTTTATGACTGGTCTACCTGCTGGCCCTTAAATATGACGGTATATGATATAATACGAGCTATTCCCAGCAAACATCGTTATCTAATAACTGTAGTGTTGATGGTGAGGCGATTGTTGTTTTAAAAAGAAGAACAATAATAAACAAACAAAAAAAAAACGGGATACTATAAAATACACGAATACATGAAGCAAAAAAAGTTTAATTGCAGGGCTTCCACTGCGTTATCCAAACAGCGACACTTACTTGTTTCATATGCCCATACTACAGACCCATCTCCACATTTCTGGTACGTTTGCACTCGACATGGTATGTTGCAAGAGCCAGACGTCGATGACGTTAGATCATTGATAATTGCTGAGTCACTGCATATACAGGAGTCGTTTCCCATCAGAGTGACATTTTTTTCCTGCTCCAAGCAAAGTTGTTTGCACTGGGTCAGTTCGATAGAGCCGAACCTATGCAAAGTAGAACTATTTCCCGGCAGGGTAGAAGCGTCAAAACAGCCAATGACAGCTGAAAATGGAGAACATTTATTAATGACAAAGCATTGATACAGGGACACTTTTTAATACTGGCTTGTCTTCGAATTTTAAATAGTCATACCACTCCCGTTTATTTGCTTACGATTTTACGGTATTGGTTGAAAGGTCTTGGTAAACAAAATCTCACATGTATCTTAGACACTTTTCTTGCATGTTGTGACTTTTCGATGTCAACTGTGTTAAGAAGAGCTACGAATGGAAGAGAATGACAGTAAAGATGATTTTTTTTGGTCTGTGTGGATAATGAGATTTTGACGTTTGTTGTGGGTGCTAATAATCGTAAAGTACACGGTTTATTTGAACACCCAAAACAAACATAAAAACCTCATAAACCGAGCGTACTTCATTCTATTACTTTTATGTTTTGTCTGCAGTATCAGATAAATAAACAACATACAAACTCCATTATTTTATTGGCCACATTTGTTTTATCGCTTCTTGCCTGCGAAGATCGACAGAAAGAATGACATATGTAATAGCGAAAGCATTCTTATCGAAGTCAATGAAAATTTAAGTCAAAAGTAGGGAAAACATAATTCCATTGATCGGTCATAAATGTTTTCAGTGTAACTGTTTGGAAACAAAAATAATATTAGTTTATCCAAAAAAATGCCATGCTCAAGGAAAGGATAACTATAACTCGAAGACAAGGTACAGGTTTGTTAGTATTCCGTACAACGTTAATGCGATAAATAAAATTAATTAAATGGATAGTTACATATTTTCGGTTTTAGTTTTTGTATAAAAGTATCCACAAATAAAGAACAGTTTATTATGTTGCCTTTTGTAGACACATAAACTAATATTATGTATTACGTACGAATTGGTAGGGTACCGAATTTTAGGGTACCTTGCGAGGAGAAAATGTTTTTCCATCGTTTTGAAATGTATTGAAATTTAAGATGCAATTGTTGGACGAAATATTGTCAAAAGCCGGATAAAATGCATCATAGGACAAATAAGTATATGAGAAGTGACGGAGTAAGGTCACAGGCAGACAAATCAAGGTTGTTCTGCGTAGCGTCCTTAAAAAATTGTGTATACAACGAAAGCGTTCCCAAACGCCTATTCATTATTTTCGTTTTCAATGTTAAAAGGTTAATTTAAGTCTATTTTCATTAGATTACAGTGTTTTGATCGATCGGTACAGAAACCATCCGATTGCATTATTTATGTTTGTTAATAAAGATGTCATGTAGTAAAATTAAGCTCGCCCTACTAAGAACGGACGCATGCATCTAAATATTTTTCGACTCTTCTTCTGTATATAAGATTTGGTAGCGGTTCACTGAATGAATAATACCATTTTCTGTGAAACACTGTACAGCTTGCATTTCAGATATAGTGTTGTCTGTCTATAGAACCAAATTTAGTACAATAAAGCAAATTCATACCAAGTCAAAACAATGCTCTGAGATTACGCAGACGGAAAACGATATAGTTATGAAATAGCTCTTAATATCTCTCCCGAATATTGAAGTCCCCTTTTTCGAATCCCGTTTAAATTGAACATTTTTATTATTACACATAAACAACATAAATATCGAAAAGGTCCTATCAAAATTACCACAGATATCTTAATTAAAAAAACCCCGACTGATGTGCTTAAAACTTGTTTGTGGAAGGCTAGAACCACGCACTTCCTGAAGGTGTTTCTATCTAACAAACAGTGTAAATAAAAATATCCGGTCAAGTTGAGACAACTATGCACCTGCATCGGGAGTGCAAAAAATGAACTAATATATAGACAAAATAACTGGTAATAAAATAAACAAAACACGAAAGCAATCATCGAATTTTAGAAAACAATACAAACCAACAAAACACAGCGTAGTATTGTGAGGAGTTAACAGGTAATGAGATTCAAATAATATATTATAAAAAGCCGAGGATGTATCAATAAGCATATTTTCAATAAAGGTACAAGAAATTTCGATGTTATACCTATTGTGCAATCTCACGTAAAGGGCATGAAGACTGCTTAAGTTGTCTTACCTATATAGGGCACGAAGATGGAAAGATGAAGAGACAAGAAATCCAACAGCGACATTCAAATATGTCTTTAAATCACTGTTTTTGTATAGTCTCAATGACTAGCCCCTTCATCGTGTATTTTAAAAACAATGCTAAGTTCTTGACGTCATTTTTTTTCTAATTCACATCTAAATTGAAACATTTCTCGGCTGAAATACGATCGTATAAGCAGTTTTAAAACGATTAAGTAATAGGCCCAATTTCAGCCAATCAGAAACATCGTTACATCATGTATTGGAATGTCATGTAACCCGAATGTAACCCGAATGTAAACACAATGAATTAATTATGTCGAGACAAAGAAAAACTGCGATGTGCCTTACTGTTAGCTTTCTACTTATACGCATATGTATCGGCAGATATGTGGAATTACCTGCGTCAGATCCAATAATTATTTGATAATTGCAGATATCAATAGATAAAAGACAAACTCTAACTCTTGGAAATCGCCGAAGTGTTCAATCAAATATAAAGTTTAAGATCGTTATTTTCTCAAACTACCTTTAAATCGCAACTTTAGTTAAAAGAAGGCCGACTGTTTTAAAGTTACTCATTGTATATATTTTTACATAAAGCAGTGTTATTTACGTTATAAACATAGAAAACCTGATAAGGTCAATCATATCTTATTTCAATCATTTGAAATGTGTTAATTTTGATATAAATCTTACTTGTTCTTCAGGTTTCAGTTATATTAAGTCGTTTATGAAGAATTTCTTTTTATTCAGTTTTATAAATTACAGTCGGCACTCGTTGTTACGACTTCGGTAGAATCGATATTCTCGATGTGTCGATCCTTTGACAAAGTCCCAACTTTTTTTGCTTCTTTATCTATATACATTTAGCATTTATCTGTCGATATTTTAAGTGTCGAATTATTCGGTATATCGACCTATTTCCGAATCCCCTGTAGCTATTCAACCCCTTTTGTTTGCCACTCCTTACTCGAAGTTGCTTCACGGTTTGCCGAGGTGTGAATACACTTAATGACGATGACAGCTAGTGATGCTTTAAATGCCTGTGACCTGATCAGGACCTTTATAGAGGGAGAAAATGAGGATGCCAAAGACGAACAGAAGAAATTAGACGAAATTGAGAGATTCATCCGGCGTAGATTTTACAGTAGCGTCCTCTCGAAGCAGAAGTCAATAACCGATTTCTTTGTATCGGCGGAAAAAAGATAAATGACCGAACAGAAGCTAATCACCGCATATTGTTGTTGATGTTGTAAATATTGAACATATATTTCTTATGTTGTATGTTGTAACCAATTATCAAAGTATTTCATAATTGAATATTGCATATTAAAAAATGACAAGAAAGAAGTACATTTAATTTACTCTGTATGAAATACAAGTCAAAATTTATGCGAGTGTTGTTCTCACACCAACACAAGATGGCGGACAGTCAATAAGTAAGCATTTATCTGTCGAACGAGTGCTGACTGTACATGGTTGTGTAAAAGACAAGTATTTGAAATGATACTTTTAGAGTATATCCAAAACGACAAGTGTATTGTGTTGTGTATACACCCACCCCCAATATCTTCTACTGACCGGTTATCCACATCAGAAGAGTCTAGGCATGAGGGGCAGGTAAGGTCCCGTCTGAAGTCAACGTTGGTGCTAATGTAAGAACTGGTGGTGGATAACTCAGCACTCAGTACATTTTTGTAGTATAGTAGTCAGACAAAAACTATTTTGTTCGAAGCTTTGTCCGCAGGTACAAGTACAAATCTATCGTGGATATTCTGAAAGGACTGTTTTAGTTGTTTTAAGTGATAAAAAGCTTTCTTAGGTTAACTAGAAGAATGGGAGCAATAGAATTTAACGCGATTAAAATTATCTTAAAATGATTTTCTCATGTGCGTTTCCGGTAATTTTTTGACGTGTGTACTGCATGTATATGGCGTTCATATGGAATTTGTTTGAGACCCTACGGGGTATGCGTTACGTTCACTGGGCATTAGTACGATTGCATGGCGTCTATGACGTTCTTACGGAGTTCACCCGGTGACTGCACGGCGACCATTCGGCGTCTGCGCGGCGTGTATACATACATAAGGTTGCTTTTTCTAGCGGCATGATATTCTCCATTTACACCTCTGTGAAAGAAGTACAGTATGTACAATAAAAAAACAAAGACAAAGGGACGCGGACGGCATACGCCACTGTACTTGACGCCATCACCGGCAGATTCTGAGGTTAAATCCGATGCACAGTATGTCCCCAGCCAACAGTGCTACAGCCCGGTCTCAGAAGACGAATAATTTAGTTTACAGTGACCTTTCACTGCAAGAAAAAAGGTTAGGGCGGAGTGGCTTCAAGAAAATCTAGAAATTAACAATAAGAAGTTGTCTTCGTACAAGAATAAAGTAAAGAAAGGGGCCCTCTTGAAGGGTAAGCAACCTTCTGGGAAAAAAACATTAGTATTCCACTGTATTTTATCGGCCCACTCGGACGCTTGCAAAACTCAAATCTGAAGATGGTGGTAGGGCGTGAGAATGGTTTCATCATGTACATCCGCCTAAATGCGTCGTCGCCAAGAAGGAAAATGGGTACATCTGGGTCGTCATGTGGTAGGAGACTCTGATCTCTGACAATCACTGGCATTGTATATTATGGCATCTGATATGTAGCCATCTCCCCAAATATCAAGCCATAGGAAGTTGTAGTCGGATTCTACCAACCCCTTACATACAATAGAGAAAAATAATTTGTAGTTCCAATATAAGCTTCCACTGTTTGTTGGCTTCTTTATGGCAGCGGTGTTTCTATCCAGATGACCAAATGCATGCGGTACATTCCAGCGACGCTCGTTTTCTGCCACGCTTTTCAATTCTTCCGGTGATTGTAGGACGCTTAATCCCCTCTTCTTTATATTTGTCTACAATGGCCGGTCATACATATCTTACTATTTTAGACAAGATCATGTGCTGCAAGTCGAAAATTGAATACATAATAGCGTACAGGTCGTCAGACGAAGCAGTTTTGTCCCCGGAGCAAGAGCTCAGTTATTTGTGTCCTGCTATTCGATTCTTTTACCCAACCTTGTAATCAGTTCATTAAACTTTTCAGGTGGTTTTCAGATGACGAAAGCACTTTCTCATCCATGCTTTTCTTTTCCTTTTTGCAAGTAGAAGCAACATATGAAAATCATTTGTAATTTTATGATCAGCAACAAGCATATGCTTTGCTAGCAGAAACTTATCCACATTATTGAGAAATATTAATCAACCTTTAAGAGGAGGACTTGCATGCAAAACAAGGTCGAGCTGCACACGTCACAGTGAACACGCCTTAGTCATACTACACATAGAGTCGTCATACACGTATTAGGGACGCCGTAAAGACGTCCTGAATATCTGGACTTACTACAAAAGCCATAGTGTCATAGTATAGTCGCATAACATATCAAACCATTTACCGCCGTATGTACGGCAATTATGCGTCATCTATAGTACGGTTATAGTACCGTTTTAGGTGTTCACTAGTTTCCTACTGCGACACCGCCATTGCTATAACGTTCTAGGCCAGGGTGTCAAAAGAAAGCCAATATTCGGCGTTTGTTTTGTACATATTCAGAATAGTCGTTGTCGCTCCGCGTTCTGTGGCGTAATTTGGGTCCTTACGGCGACCTGAGTTGTCTCCGACTCGACTCTACGGTGTTCATTTCATTTACATGACGTCATAGACGCCCTAAGGACGCAGTAAGAACGCCATTTCGTTGAAATGGGCGTATAATATATATATATATATAATATATATATATATATATATATGCAGCGTTGGCTTTGCTGATCAAGATTTATCGATCGTTCATATTAAAAAAACTGTAACTACGGCACGTATATAATACATATTTTTCTAATATTAAGTTAGGAATACATGTATTTGACACCGTTTGAATACCAGTCACAACATTTACTTAATAACTCTGCTAAATGAAATAGATTAACTTTAATACAACATAAACACATTCTGTAGACATATCGGCTCAATTTTGTCTATACGTGTTTAGTTATTTGTAATGAAAGTCTAACAGTAACTACTAATTCATCCCGTGCTGTTGTAACTTTCTGTAGCACACTTATGGAAACACGTGACTTGCAGTGGTAACTATATGTGTCATAAGTTGGTTTAGTGATGCGTTTCGTGTTCTGATGTTTTGTCATTAATTTCTGCCATTTAGAGTCGCTTTGATATTCCTCTGGACTAACCGGGCGTCGTTTTGTGTTAATTGGTCAAAAAAGGCGAAATGCATGCTTGAAAAATTACACCGTAACTATAAATGTACACACATGCAAACACATACCAAACAGGAAAGATAAAAAAATCAGGCATTAATTTAATAATTATGTGTATATTTGCCCCATTGTCAACGGAGCTAAGCCTGTTATGGCAACAGTTCTTAGTCTATCTGCCATACTCACACGTGTCCTTCTTACAAACCGACGCCGCCATCCAGCTCGCCGTGTATCCAAGTAGCTGACTTGAACGATATGACCTGTTGGCCAGTATGTAAATCGCTCACGGTAAGCTTTCCAGATGTCTTGAGCTCGTGGGACATCAGCTTACCGTCCTGGTTCTGGAAAGACGTCCATGCGATATCCACCGTCCGTTATTCCTGTATAGGGCAAGGCAGTCTGCCCATTGAAGTCAATTTCTGAAAATGCGAAAATATATGATCGACTCTACAATAATGGAAATAATACAACCGGTTTGCAATAATAAATAACTTTTCAGAATTGCAAAAGTTTTTGATCATTTCGACAGCCTCTTAACCTCTAATATGCACAGCTATCTGCGAATATCTGAATTCATCTAGAAATTAGTATGTCAGCATAATACGGGATGATGTCGGTAAATATAATATATGGCATAATACCCTATGAGAGCACGTTTAATACTTTATACATCATGAATTCTTATTAAGTTTTGCGTATCATTTTATGCACTTAAAAGGTTTTTAAACATGATTGAAACGATACTGTGCATGTATTAAAAATAAATAGTTGTCCTTTTTCTGAAAGCATCTTACTTTGCACAAGGAACATCAGGTCATTAAACTCTGCAACATGTAACAGCGAAGTCTGTGTGGCGTTCTGAGAGTCGCAGATCTGGTATCGCGACTTTACTGCATCTGGTCTAAAGTGTCGGTAGCAATTGTCCTGAAGTGCTATCCACCCGTCGTCGCAAGCGACACTGCCATCTGACACAGAAGAGAACATTGGAAAATTCTTTTTAAACTGCGGGAATTTTAAGTCTAAAAATAGATATGCACGATTTTATACATTCGAAAGATGATAGTACTTAGGACGGAATTAGCCAAAGAGTTCAGATTGTGGACGCATGTCTGACATTAATAACGAGAACTAAGACACACGATGTTTATGGATAAATCATGTCAATACAGGCTTGTCTGAAATATAACACAGAAATTTCACACATTGCCATTGAATCATGATTTTTTTCATTTGTGTTTGCCAACGTCGTTGCTGTGGAATTCAAGAAAAGCCAAATATTCGGCCTCACGGTTTATGTACACAATCTTTAAAATATGAAAGCTAATTTCTTCTTTTAATCAGTATCTGGACATAATTTCATCGTTTATCATCTGAAAATTAAGGCTTAGCATACGCGGACAAAAGCTACAATTTATCGCTTAAAGTTTACGTGGTTATAATTAGATTAAATGTATAATACTTTTGATCAGCTTCTAATCTATTAATTTATGTAATATAACTCGAATCTATGTACAGTTAAAACTTCCTTTGATGTCTGTGTAAAAATTAAGAAATACGATTTTAATGATTGTTTTTCATTGATCTTGATCACATTCTTATTTGGAAATGCAAATAAGCATGCACATTTCTCTTACCTATAAAACCACACGTTGTGGTGTTACCATTCACGAGGTATGTGCCGGACAGAAAAATTCCATTTTCGAAGAGCTCACTGCAGGATGTGTATGCTTCATAGGCAGCTGAAATATACAACGAGTATACAATACAACTTCTAAATGCACTGATGGTACTAAGTACCACGCCTAAAATCTCTTCGAATAATAACAGCGTGTTCTATGAAAACACACTTGACAAAGCGGCGAAATATCCACCTGTGATTCCCCGGAGTAGCAATTCCTCCGTATCTTCAAGGTTAATATTACTCTTCCTTTAATTTCAGCATAGCTAAACTCTTCTATGTTCATCATCTTCACTAAAACAATGTCCATTAATAATACAGGAGTATGTGGTAGATACCTAACAATTATAGACATATCCTAGTTGACCCTCCATTTTTTCTTTACCATTAGTTTGTGGGACTATGGGCATAAATATATAAGAATATAAACGCGTCAATTGTTTTAATGAAAACACAGACTTCTTCGAGTAGTTGTATTTGTAACTTTCCTCTTGACCTCCTTCGACTAAATTAGAATTTTCTTCAATCTTATGTATTAGTATTGATAAACTGGCATAGTTAAGACAAAGTATAGATGAATTGTTGGGAACAGGATACTGTAAATTCACTGTAAGTTTACCTTATTTAAATGACCCACTGACTCAGTTATTCTAAGTCAGGGATCAAACCTGCTACCTCTGCTTCTAGACACGGAACCTCTACATCAATCTCTGGAGCAATGTATGTGTACTTACAGACATTGTATACTGATGTAATATTGTCAGGCCCGCCGCATACTTGGTTGGACTGGCCAGAACAAGTGTGGTTACATCGTCCGTTCGACGGTATAGTCGGGGCTACAGACGAGCATGTGCAACTTGTCTTGCCAAGAAATGCAAAACTGTTTTCGTTAACACGACATGTTTCAACACAGAGTTGAATTGTCATGTAGTCATAGTCTACAATCACTGGCCCCACATCGGTCAGCCAACAGCCCAAATACTCTGGAATTAATGTAATTAATTAATGAAATTAATTTGGTGTATCTATTTCATAAGTCTGTCATCAAAACTAAATTATTTACTATTTTTGCTCTCAGACATTGTTCTAATGAGACTTGTTGTCTAGTGTTTTAGGAAAGGGTTTATTAAACAAATTTAAGACCTATTTCCCGACACAACTGCCCTTATTGTTTGTATGTTGGGCCAAGGTTACACATTACCAGCCAGAATTAGAAAGCCAGGCTGACTGGTTAATATGTGTTTGGTTTAATGAATAGAAATTGGTATCGTTATGGTTAATTTATTACAGAAACCTTCATATAGATGCAAATATAATCAGTAAACGTGCATTTGTTTCTGGGTTGGCCTGATCTATATATCTTGGAATATCTTTGTTGCGATTATGCTGGAGATATTACAAACAATAATCTTTCCAAACATAATATAGATTTAAAAATAAATTTAAAACCGTTTATGGTTAATTAATTTCACATAACTAGCTAGCTAAAGAATAGTCAATTTAGTAAATTTCTGCTCACATTGCGACAGTCGAACACATTCATACCTGGCGCCTTTTCGCATATGTGGTTGGAGTAATTGTAGCGGGGCAGACCATACCATAACGTGCTGTTGTCAGGGTTAAAGGCCATGTCGGGTTTGTAGTACGACCCGTAGCTGGACCAGAATGGGCCTTCAGTCCTGCGGCCATTGGCCCAGCGATAGCTGCCGTTGTTGGTGGAGACGGCAGTGAGACCCATTGTCCACTCGGAAATTCCCCTGTAGAAGGCTGTAGTAAACATCAATATATAGTTAAATAAAAGGAAATTGCCGAAGTTCCTGTCACCACCAGGAATTGTTGGCTACGCTACACCCCAAATTCCATTGAAACTCTTTCAGAATGTAGTTTGTAAAAGTACGCGGACAAAGAAAAAACACGTCTTTCCATGGTTACGCCCTGTGAAAATGAATGATGTTTTGAAAATAAGGGTGGTTGTAAATTATAATTACTTTTTCAAGAAAAGAAACTCACTTTCAAAAGTGTCAAATGTGTTTGTTTAAGAAAAAGACACTCAACGTATTAAAAATGAAGAATGATGCAAATACATTTAATCTGTTTACCCAATAACAGTGGGTATTTGTTACACAGATTTTGTTAATAATTTCACCAAAATCACATACATGACTTATATAACTCCAAGAGTTTTAAATAATACTTTCTTGGCAATATATAAACATTGTTATGATTTACGGTCTAAGTTGTCTCTTTTTCTCACATTTCCCAATAAATTTTACCATCATAACTTTTATAGCGTCATTTATTATTTTAATTTTATAAAAGAACAACTTTTAACCTACAATAAGGTAAAATAGTCTTAAAAAATGTTTGATTTTAATTAGCAATAGAATATACAACTGAACTGAGAAAAAAAAAGGAACCAATGAAAATTGTTTGTCTTAGTTGAGTGTGTTGTGTTTACTTTGTATTGCAAATTTAAAACCAGTGTCTTGAAGGGTATCCTGATAAGCACAAACCTTCATGATGTTTCCAATTTAAGACGTCTCGTGTGTATTGTTAAAAAGAAATATTTGACATCTTTATTTCTTCTTTAAGGCATTTTCTTTCTTTTAGTTGTTAATGCTTAGTCTCAGTTTTTTTGTAACAGTTACATTTGACTGACAAGTTTTTCATGCCTGACTTCTGTCTTTCAAATTCTAATATATGTTGCATTTGATAGGGCATTGTCATTTCTTTGTATTCAGTCATTGGTAGATGAGAAAGGGGTAAAATAAAATAAAGATTGAGGAAACAAGTTTATTGTGTTAGAATATAAAAGGAGGTCTTATCAAATGCTGGAATGTCTTACGCCTTTATGAAAATAGTTCTTGAATTAAAAAAAGTAACTAAAAAGTTCGTTTTGAAAATGTTTTATCAACTCAGGTCTACTGAATGTTTGACAAAGCAACTTAAAACACATAAAAATCTGCTAAAACTTAAAGTTTTTTTTTTTTGCTTTGATTATCTTATCCCAACTAATACGAACCCATTATTACCACTAGTAAGTCTGTCCTTGTACAACTAGAAAATTATGTTATGTGCACAGTTTTGTAACGGATAAAGCAATTAGGTCGTCAGGAGCTGGTGACATTAAATCATGGTAGAAATCATCTTAGATTTGTTTTCAGTCTTATGCATTTAAATGTGAGATAAAACAAAAACTATATCCTGACTTATCCCTCGAAGATATTGTTTATGTTCCATGTCACCGGTGCATAACAAGCAATATATCTGAATGGTCTGGCGCATTTGTTTGGAAAAATGGTTCCATTTTACTGACACCGATCCTAGATGATTCCGATCCAGAGTCAAGAATTTTCATTTTTACAGGGTCTTAAGTAATTTAAAAAATTAACAAGATGCTTTTACGATGAACCACCGCCGTGTTCCACGTAAGTGCCGGTCACTGCCGGTAACTTTTCGGCATACATCGATTGCGTTCCGATTTAATTCTTATTTATCCTAGATGCAAATAGATTTGGTCAGAATTTGTAGTTTGTAATAATTTAAAATAGTGCAGATCAACTTGTCAAAGTCCGAAGCAAAAAAAAAAATGTTGTACTTGGGATCACCATGACGGTGCACATCATCGTTACATTATACGTAATGCTTTATTGTAATGCTTTACAATATCTAAAACGACTGTATATACAATACCTTCATGAACAAATGAACAGACACAAGATTCTGAAATACCTCTGCAATCATTCTAGCTTTGAAAAATGTCATTATATTTGTCACTTGTATTCAGTCCATAGTTGTTCGTCGTCTCTTTTTTTTATTTCAAGAGTGTCGGACAGTCGTTTATCTTTAATTATGCGGATACATGCGCAATCGGCTACATGTACCGGTATTTCTGTGTTCGAATTTCCGAAGTCGTTAAAATATTAGGTATTACTCCAGCAAAAGTAAGGGGTGTTCCACGACAGGTTGGCCCGGTGTCAAGTTAATGTAACTGAGTGTAATACCATGCCCGGTGTTTGCGGCACGGATAATATAACTGAGTGTAGTACCATGCCCGGTGTTTACGGCCAGATAATGTAACTGAATGTGGTACCATGCCCGGTGTTTGCGGCACGGATAATGTAACTGAGTGTAGTACCATGCCCGGTGTTTGCGGCACGGATAATGTAACTGAGTGTAGTACCATGCCCGGTGTTTACGGCACAGATAATGTAACTGAGTGTAGTACCATGCCTGGTGTTTACGACACAGATAATGTAACTGAGTGTAGTACCATGCCCGGTGTTTGCGGCACGGATAATATAACTGAGTGTAGTACCATGCCCGGTGTTTACGGCACGGATAATGTAACTGAACGTGGTACTATGCCCGGTGTTTGCGGCACGGATAATGTAACTGAGTGTGGTACCATGCCCGGTGTTTGCGGCACGGATAATGTAACTGAGTGTGGTACCATGCCCGGTGTTTGCGGCACCGATAATGTAACTGAGTGTAGTACCATGCCCGGTGTTTACGGCACGGATAATGTAACTGAGTGTGGTACCATGCCCGGTGTTTGCGGCACAGATAATGTAACTGAGTGTAGTACCATGCCCGGTTTTTGCGGCACGGATAATGTAACTGAGTGTGGTACCATGCCCGGTGTTTGCGGCACAGATAATGTAACTGAGTGTAGTACCATGCCCGGTGTTTGCGGCACGGATAATGTAACTGAGTGTAGTACCATGCCCGGTGTTTGCGGCACAGATAATGTAAATGAGTGTAGTACCATGCCCGGTGTTTGCGGCACGGATAATGTAAAAGAGTGTGGTACCATGCCCGGTGTTTGCGGCACAGATAATGTAACTGAGTGTGGTACCATGCCCGGTGTTTGCGGCACAGATAATGTAACTGAGTGTAATACCATGCCCGGTGTTTGCGGCACGGATAATGTAAATGAGTGTAGTACCATGCCCGGTGTTTGCGGCACGGATAATGTAAATGAGTGTAGTACCATGCCCGGTGTTTGCGGCACGGATAATGTTACTGAGTGTAGTACCATGCCCAGTGTTTGCGGCACGGATAATGTAACTGAGTGTAGTACCATGCCCGGTGTTTGCGGCACGGATAATGTAACTGAGTGTAGTACCATGCCCGGTGTTTGCGGCACGGATAATGTAACTGAGTGTAGTACCATGCCCGGTGTTTGCGGCACGGATAATGTAACTGAGTGTAGTACCATGCCCGGTGTTTGCGGCACGGATAATGTAACTGAGTGTAGTACCATGTCCCGTGTTTGCGGCATGATATACACAATAAAGACAGCATTATATCTGCTTGAAGTAGACAACGTCTTCAGATAATTGCAAAACTATTGGAAGCACAACACTAAAATCCAAGAAAACAACAAAAGCAAACGGATAAATATGATGAATTAACTGAAAAAATCTGCATATTATTTATGGCCTCGATTGTGACTTTTCTGTATGTTTTATTTAATAATTTAAAATTAATTACCAGATATCTACATTTTTGTCTGTGATAGTTTTCACTCCTTAAGGGTTAGTTTAATTATTTTGAAGCAACAGGGCATTAACTTTTACCAGTTGACACCTTTAATGTCAAATGATAAACATCAGTATGAAACGTTTCATCTGTCTATATAGAAATCTGTATATACATAAATTAATGGAATTTAGCGATTAATGAAGTAAGTATTTAATTATGGTACAGCTGCCCAAAGCTGCCTAAATCTAAGTCTAATTTAGCATTTATAACAAGGGTGTCGGTTAAAAAGCGATATTGTCTGGAAAAATGATACAATAGAGATATAATCGTATTAAGCTAATACTAATTGGGGCGTCTGTGGCGTAGTGGTTGAGTCGCCGACATGTAACTCCACTGACTGCTAAACCCGACCCCACCCTCCATAGCGTGGATACAAGTCCTCCACGAAAATAGTTAAACGTCGTATAATAATAGTATTGGTCGCTGCGGTATGTTTCAAAACAAAAGCAAAACAAACAACTTCAAATATGCTATATAGTAACTTTCGACGAACATTTATCACTGTTAATGTTGTCCAACGTAAACATAGGTTATGCTGAAATATTTATGTAAACATCATGCCGGTCGTAGTGTATACAATAAAAGCATGCCTCAGTATTGCGGTCAGTAGAGCATTTTGCCATTATACTGTCGGTTCCTGGCATGAACGGAGTTAAAACCATGTATTTTTTAAATTTTGTTTTCGTCACCTTCTATCTTACATTACTTTATCAGACCAATTTAAAGGGTTATAGAGAAGATAGTACAATATTATAATGATAATAATCTAAAGACTTAATTGACTATTGGTGTATGCTTCATGAGCTGTGACATATTAATGAGACAAAAACCTGAAAAGCTTTTAAATAATGATTTAATTAGGCCACCTAACTGCCAAATACCACAGCTGATATTAGCATAAATCCCAATAATCAGAAAAATATATTGATGGTAAAATGCGAAATCAGAAGACATCTTCACCCCCGTTTACATAATGAAACGACAATAATAAATCATAATATATATTTTGCTTACACATTGTGTTCACAGTGCTGACAATATCCTGAAGTTCTTGGTCATCTTCTATGACTACGCCGTACGCATCCCCTCGTGCACACATCGACACGGTCTGGTACCCGTAGGAGTATCCAGGGTTAAACTTGTAACAACTTCCTCCGTTGATTGATACCCATGAATACGGACAGTCTGATTGGACAGAAAGCACAACATTAAGACAATTATTAAATCTTAAACATCGAAGAGTTTAATCCATTTCAATTAAGTTAAGATCAATTAAGTTAAAAAGGCATTCCTTTCTTTTCCCCAAATCTTTCAATTACAGCGATGTTCTGCCTTCAGACGCTGGGTAGGACATTGCGGAACTGTCAATTTCATTTGTTTCTTTAAAACGTTTAAATGTTGTGTTCATTGATTTTTCTCGTGGTTTTATCCACTTATCCCTGCGATAGGAAGTGCTGGTTCTTGGCAGACACTCTAGCTATATTCTCATTATGTTTCCTGTACAGGTGAACACATTGCTGCTCCTTGCTTATGGTGTAAGAATTGTTCCCTGTAGATAAATTTAGTGTTATTCAACAAAGATCCAAAACTTCATTTAGATATTCTAAGGACATTTTCTTCCAATTTGCTATTATTTTCTATAAGAATTTTGAAAACTGGAATTGTTGAAGAAACGCTGAAACGTCGTACGAGAAAAACTTTTTATATGATGGGACAAGCTGTTTATAGTGGACTTATCTCTTTTTCTGCTCATGGGCTGGTTACAAAGGCTTTTGCAATATCATATATCACACTTTCCGTACATAGTTTATATGAAAGCTGTAAACTGTTGACCCATTTTTAATAATTTTAGGCTGCATGAGTGATTTTTGCAAAAGTTGTGTTTTTTAATAGGTAATTTAAAATCCATGTCAACACCGAGTTATTTCATTTACAAGAGCTGTGTGTCAGGTGAGAGAGAGAGAGAGAGAGAGAGAGCGAGAGAGAGAGAGAGAAAGAGAGAGAGAGAGAGAGGGGGGAAAGAGAGAGAAAGAGAAAGAGTGAGAGTAAAAGTGAGAGTGAGAGAGATGGTGGGAGAGTTCTCGTTAACCTTCTAGAAATTTAATAAGGTTTTGGTCAAATATTTGATGTTATAAACTCAGGTGAGTGTCTGGATAACAATAAATGGTATTTAATGTACCTAGCCACATATAACTATTAAATACTTTTAAATACTTGAAATTGTCTTGCTGTTTTCTTTTATAACGATGTTTTTTCATTTTATTTATTCGACAGATCAGGTTTAATTGTTCGCCAGATATTTAAGGACTTATTCCATCTATCACAACAATCAAGAAAACGTGCTTTCAAACACAGTTTTTGTTAAAGTGCTGTCTTCATTTAATTGGTAGACTAGAAACGTAGCTGTAACTAATTTCACAGCCATGAAGACAAAGACGAAATATCTTACCTAGATATTTTCTTATGCTTTTAAATGGCTAGATTTCACATGACATCCCGTGGTAGCTATATTTTGTTTTGTGAATATTTCCTTTGACACCCATTTTGTTTTATAAGTATGATGTGCTTTATTCGCCAAATGAATCGTTCACATCAATAACAAATCATGAGACAATATTATGTCAACGGCAAAGAAGTTAATTGGGGACTTAAAACATGACCCAACATAAGGACACAAGGATAGAAAGAGAGAGACAGAGAAAGGTAGACAGAGAGAGCGAGCGGGAAGACGTGGAACGGACGGAATGGTGGAGAGAGTATAGTCACATATTCAGATGGCAACAGGTCTCCTGAGCTTTATGTGATACAAAATATTTCAGATACTAAAATCTGCACTAAAAATCTAGAGGTAGGGTTGAGATCGAGGTCTAGGAGTATAGTTTACTTTGCTAGTTCCAATATTATTGAAATGAATTAAAGAACTTTACCCACTTTCGTTTAAACACTTTTCTCCTGGAGCAAATTTAGCAAAATCCTGTCCGCTAAAAGCTACAGCAGCATAGTTTTAAATGGGAGAAAATAAATCAATACTGAAAAACTTAACATGAGCTTTACTTTATTTCACTTTCTTTTATAAAGATTAAAGTAAAATAAGAATTATAACTTAAACGACATGACATTTTTTTTCTATTTTGAGACTTTTTATTCGGATAACTGTTTTAAATATGCGACGTGCTTTACACTTGCGAACTTATCTACCTTGCATAACTAGTAAAAAACAATAATTCCGTATTGCTCAATAAATTCAAATAACAAAATGTTTAGATTAAAACAAAATATATACAATTTAATCACCGAGACTGCAATTAACACGACCTTTTAAAACATGGCAGCTATCTTTACTTTTGTTCCGTCAAGTACTCCTAGCTGTAAGCATGTAATTGGTCATTAGTTTATTCGTCACATTTGGTATTCGTATGATATCTCTGCATTAGATATAGCCATCATTTTCTGAAAACGCGAAACATGTTGATACTTGTATTTCGTTGATATTAGCTGTAAGATAGTCAAGAGTCAATTCCAAATAAAACCTATCGAGCTAATGGCAGACTTCTAAGAAACAATTTAATTGTACTACATTCCGAAAGCGATGTAAGTATTTAAACACCTCGCTTTAACTTATCTGCCGACCGTGTAGAAAAGCATAAGCATCTCTATAACTTTAAATGATGTTTTGCGTTACCTGACATCCCACAGATGGTCTCCTGATTATTGATCCAGAACTGTCCTCCTCCAATGCCGAGTAGTTGCAGGTCCTTGCAAGACGGAGCACTAGGTAGGTCATTCACTAAAAGTGTGAAACAAAAAATATTAACACATAAGATAAGAGAAAATATACAATATAAAATGAAGGTAGACCAACCAAGAAGTCATACCTTATGGGCCTTCTCATGTTAAGAGCGTTGAGATTGTCCTATTTTCTTTATAAGGCACGTCTAAAGATATAAGAGAAATTTCAAACAGTGACTGTTCAAACTATTGCTTTTAAGTCACCGTTTAAAATAGTCTAACCACAGACATTTTCAATAATTGTGTAATTTGAAAGTAATGAAAGTTAATTACTTCTGTCTATCCGCAGTCTAATATAAATAGATCTATGTTAATGAAAAAAGAAAAAAGAAATATCGTGCGCAGATGAGCAAGTGAGTATGGTGGCTGAGAGAAATCATAGTTGAAGTATCACATGACAATTTCTACCTAACATCTTGGTTATTATTTATAGCTCAAAGTGATGACTTTTAAAAAGAGAAATTGAAATCCAAGAACTTAAGAAGAAGTCTGCGTAAATCTTGAGTGGGATATTATAAAGTATACCAAATCATTACTGAATTGTATGCACTAATTGCACGTTTTTTCTCAGTTTGCCTTTATTTAATTGATGTCCATCAGACATGACCCTAGCGTAATGACCAGTTAAAATCAACGTTTAAAAAGAAAATATGTTGCATTGAATTATTTCATTAAAACAAAGATTTTTACATTTTTAAAAACAAGAAAAAAGTATGTATGATATGAAAGTGCGATTTTTTTAAAAATCTGGATTTGATGGTATACTGAAACGCAAGTGAATGTGGTACCGTGTAGATAGACAGCTTTCATACGTCAAAAATAATAAAGTTCTGTTCAGGCGGGGGCGGGAATTGATATTTAAGCATTAACATATGCATTTACCTTGTTTGCCTTTTTCTACTGGTAGATAAAACTTAAATATCTGTGAAAACTTTGATAGGACCTTTTTTATTTACCTATTTAAAAAACGGTTAACCATTTAATGGGAATAATCCTGACGAAAAGAACATACTGTACTTAACAGCATATGATTTTTGCTAACATTTAGTTTTAACGATAGCTCTTAGAGACATCAATAAGAATATATGACAAAGTCCTATGAGTATTGCAACATATACCAAACTCCGAAAAGGCACAGAACAAAGGTATTTCACATACAAGCCAAGCGAAAAGTAAGAACAAATTTGTGATGAGTCATTTAAGGAAAAGAGCAAACCCGACAGTTACCGCCTTGGAACATTTGCTCTTTTTGTTAAATGACTCAACACAGATTTGTTCTTACTTTTACTTGCATGTGAATACCTTTGTCCTGTACTTTTTCGGGGTCTGGTATATGTTGCAATGCTCATAGGACCTTGTCATATATTCTTATTGTTGATAAAGCATCATTATTTTATATAAAAAGTGATTTTATCTGCCTTGGAAAAAGATCAAATGGGATTTGTACGGCAATTATTTTGTTACTTATGAAAAATAATGGGTTAGATTTTGTCCGCCAGTGCTATTTTGATGGAGAAGGAGTTGTTGGGGAGTGATTTCGTCCTTAACTCGACATAAATGATTTTTTAAAGAAAATATAAAATCCGTATTGATGATTTTTTGTTTGTTTATTGTTGTTGTCATTGTCGTTGCCGTGGTATGTGCGTGTGTACTTTTCTTCATATTTATGTAGTAAATGGTATGTGTGCGTTTGAAATGCAATATTTATATATGGTGTGCTCGTTAAAGAAAATCGTTTTTCATAAGACACAATTAAACTATGCTAAAATTCTAGATCCGCTGGAGGTTATATCTTGGTATACGTTTCTTTGCTTTTCAAAAATGGATTCAAAGTTTAAACTTTGTAAATGGGATAGAAGATCTTAACAAACCAACTCGAGCGTCGTATTAAATTACACTGAGTATAAATGAAACTTCCCAGATAAGGATTTGTGTCAAAACAATATGCGTTATATCATTAAACAAAAGTATTCTCCAAAGAATCCCCTTTTATGAATCAACTCTGATGTTGTATTTCATTTGTCTTCCTGTTTAGTGCAAACCTAAAGATAACACGAAACAGAGTACATAATTGGACATGTTGATTATTGTGTGTGTCTGTGTGTGTGTGTGTATGTGTGTGTATGTGTGCGTTGTCTGTCTGCTGTTTGATTCTGTATCATATCACAATTGTGTAAATATAAATATTCTATACTGCACATGAAAAAAATAGTAAAAACTGTGAGTGACTTCATATTTATTACCTAATATAATTAGGATTATTTATCAGTTGAGTGTCAGTTCTTAATAATGTCCTCATGACGTGTTTGCCATATCATAAACAATAACTGACACAAGCCAATTCATCTAATCAGCTACACTTTCTTGCTGCGCTAATTTTAAATTCACGTTTACCATATAATGTCTGTAGTGATTCTGCTTATGCAGACCGGAAGGGGAAGCGAGACAAGTATAGTTTGTTGTGTTTCGCGCTCGCACGGTCGCGAAATCACGACAATTCAAATAATTCAAACTCATAATGTCTGAAGAAAAGCAAACACTTTATAAAACCTGTAAAACCAATGGAGTATCTTTACAAACACTCCGTCTTCCTTTACTGTTGAAGCTAGATCCTACCAGGCATACGATGTACACCATGGACTGAATCCGGTTGGCCACAGTGTTCTGACTCAGACGAACTAATTCAGTAATGAGTGTTGAGGTTAGAGCTCTGTAAAGCTGGCCCATATTGCCGACTGACCGTTCAAGGCGGTAACTGACTCATCACAAATTTGTTCTTACTTTTACATTTTGGCTTGCTTGTGAATACCTTTGTCCTGTGCGTTTTATTTTTTATAGATTAGTTGCAATGCTCATAGGACTTTGTCATATATTCTTCTTGAAGTGGGAAGCTATTAAATTGGTTTTGAACAGGTCAGGGATATAACAATGGACGGCGATCTACAAGCGGAAGCTCTTTAATTAGCTATATTAATTCCCACATCTCTTCATTTAACAATAGCTGTATAAAGATTTACAAGGAAATGTAATAATGTCAGTTATAAGGAATGAGAAGGAATGAGAACACATAATAAAACAGAGTTGAACTTAAGAGGAACTAAGAAGACCAAAGCACAACGAAAAGCATGAATTTTAAACATATAAAAACTTACATTATGGTAAATTAGGTTATTAAACTGTGTATAATTACCTTTCCTGAAGGTATAGATGTTGTCACTTGTGTCACCACAGAACTGGAAATTGTCTCCAGGACAAGTCTGATTGCAGCTGGTGATGGTTAAGTTAAGTGATCCAGCCGGTATGGTGTCCAAACAGATGCACATGGTACCCTTTACAAGCAGGAATGTCGTCTGTTGGCCCTTGCACAATTCCGTACACATAGAGAGGGTCATCTCGGTGTTAGAAAAACTGTTAATTGCGGTAACGCTTATTGCATGCATACAGTTGGTCGATTCTGAAATAACGTAACTATGCTTTATATTCTTTTAATTGATCAGTTATTGCATGTGTATGTAGTTATAGTGCGTACACATTTTTAACACACAATACAATGCAAATTTTCCAAGTCAATGTTGATTGAAAGAAACGCAAAACAACATTAGTATTTTTAGATAAAACAGAAACAGGATAATAAGACATTAGTAATGAACAATAATAAAATATAGTTTTTCATGGTTAGCATGAAATTTACCCGCATATAACATTGGTCTATAAAAACTAAATATGCTGAAGTTCATTGATCTACTTCATTCAGAAAACGTTGAGCTCGTTTCAAAGCTAGCTATGTACGTATCTAACTAAATCGCCAGAAACCCTTTGATCCATACATCCATCAATCCATCCATTCACCCATTCATCCATCCATCTACCCACCCATCCATTCATCCATCCATTCACCAATCCACCTATTTATCGATAAAGCACTAACAATGAGTTTTATTATCTAGACTTAAACAAAACGACTTACTTCCGTTTTAAATATCACTATTGTGGGAATATATGACAAGTTGCTAAATGTGACAGATATCAAATAACATGTATGTTTTTTTAACACAAGTGATGTTTACCACGATGCTCGCCTTCTTACAGGTAGTTAGGTTCAGTAATGAAAACTGAACAATCAGCATGATTTTAAAAATTTCTTCTAATATATGTCCGTAAATCTTTATAACAAAACTAACAGAAAAAATGCAAACGAAATCAATATTCAGTATTTAAAATTATTTTTACCCGATCGCTTCTTGCATAACACACGATGTTTTTCAAAGCAAGATGAAGCAATATTTTTTTCAAACACGCCACTCCCCGATGCACATTGTCCATAATCCGGCTCACCAGGGGCAAATATATTGTGGGTGAATATATTTCCATCGAGCCATGTGAATACACTAGAATTGCGACTGTCAACTGCTCCGAGCCACCATACAGCCTGTTTTTCACTATCTCTTTCAGCTTGTATTTCTTCGAAGTCTGTTGAGGCAAGTTAACAAAAGCATGTTTTATTTATGTTATTATATCACTTTATAAGATCGAACAACATTTTGCAAATGGTTTGTTTTTAATGTTTGACTTTAATATAAAGCTAATACGTTACGCGACAAACGGATGCGCAAATACAACGCACCTAAAATATCTGTAACGCATGTATTCGCATCTACTATAATGACCTTTGAAGCTTTTTTAAATGTGAAAAATCCGAATATTGATATATACGTATAGATATATATGGGACCGTAATAATACCTCGATAACAAAACTACTTTTTTTTGAATAACAAAAACACAGTTTTAGATAAAAAAACAACGTGTGCTTACAATATTCCTATTCATTGCTCATTGAAGTAAGTTCTAGCGTTTATGTTAACAGGCTGTGCCTAATGATTACATATAGCAGTCTGTAATAATTATACTAAATGTAATAAAAGAGTTTGCTTCAAACCAACAACTCTTTGTTCTGCAATATAAATATTATATATTTATTTACATCACAGAATAAAGTTTAGAAAAAACTTAAATACCAAAAAGGCGGATTCTGACATTTAGATAGATAGGATAATATGATAGGGTATATAATAAGGTTGAATAAGACCTTGCTATTGTTTAAGTAAATGACACATTTTATATGTTTGGTTTAATTTGAAACATCGTTAGCATCAATCAGCCTTCTCTTCATGACTGACGTACATTACATTTCGGAGATACACAAGGCTCTTGAGCTAAAACGACTAGAAATAGCTGAATAGCGTCCCGACGCTTTCGATTCAACCAACCTTTAGACTACAAATCCTTGGAAGGCCATCAAGTTCACAAGTGATTTCAAAGTTTTGCCTTTCCGATCAAAAGAATTCTTTTCAAATCAAACCTAAATTTATCAAGTCTTAAACTACAGACCATCTGTTGTGTGCATTGAAGAGAGAAAAATATCTGTTTGATTAGGTTACCATTAAGTCTTGAAATAAAGTTCATACATAATAACACTTTTTACTTTGATATGCTGTGAAGCTTGCTTGCATGTATAGTCAATGTATGGTGACGTTGCCAATATCTCATTGACCAATGTCACAAATTACATTTGAAACCTCCCTGAATGCGGGTTCTGTGAAGTTGATCAGTGCATTTTTGGTAAAGTTTCACTGAGATTAATACATGAGGTTCGGTTAAACGATGGGCCTTTCTTTGTAATTTGTTAACTACAGAGTGTGTAGAAACAGTATGCTGTGTAATATCAGTGAGATGGAAGGACAAGTCACCCGTGAATACGCTCAAGTTGAAAATATTACAATGCTCACTGGCACTCATCGTGTGAATAAGAAAATATGTCAGGGTCCTATGAGAAGTTGAATACATGCCTTTACAATATTGTAATCTCTCTCTCTTTCTCTCTCGACCCCTCTCTCTCTTTCTCTCCTCATAACAATACAAAGGCATTTAAACTAGAACTAACGATACTTACCATTAATTGTCGTTCTTAAGAATTTGTACTCTTGACCATTCATGATTGACACGAGGTCTGCATCCTGTTCCTTACAGAGGTCCCGGGAAGAGAAGAAATCAAGCAATTCCGAAGGTGGAATAAGAAAGTAATAACAATAGCCATTGTAGCCTACCCATTCTGGATCACAGACAGTGCCGTCTGAAAATAATGCCGAAGAAATAGCAGCACCACAACAGAACAAAATAAAAAAGCAACAACCAATAATAATCAGATTGCGGTTGTAATAACGATTTATGTTTACATCACTAGGACTTACTTTACCCCTTGTTATATGGTAATTTTCATATAAATGAACTTACCTTAAGTCTAAAAAGAAATAATTTGAAGAACAGGTTTGATCTGGTTAATACAACTCACAGCGCTCGATAAATACACAAACTGTTCCCGCTCATTCCTCTTCAGTAACATCGATATCTTAAGCTTAATATTCGAATTTAAACCGAAATCATTTAATAAATTACTGGAATGATGTCGGATGATGATGGTAATAATACTGTACTATGATGATGTTGTTGCTGTTAATGATGTGATAATGATAATAATAATAATAATAATAATAATAATAATAATAATAATAATAATAATAATAATAATAATAATAATAAAATAATATAAAATAATGATAATATAAGAATAATATAATAATAATAAGAATAATAAAATAATAATAATAATAATAATAATATAAATAATAATATAATAATAATAAAATAATAATAATAATAATAATAATAATAATAATAATAATAATATAATAATAAAATAATAATAATAATAATAATGTAATAATAATAATAATAATAATAATAATAATAATATATAATAATGATAATAATAATAATAATAATAATAATAATAATAATAGTAATAATAATAATAATAATAATAATAATAATAATCATCATCATCATAATGACGATAAGAACAACGACGACTTGCCTTTAAAATAGCAAAATTCAGTCCGCATCGGGTAAATAAGTACGTAGTTTGAGTGGGTTCTTATTTTCTTTTCGAACAATTCTTCACACGTTTTTGCTTGCAATTGATACTTGGCTGAAATAAACCAGAGAATAAATGTAAACATGTTATTACTGTAGTAATTTTCTCACCTAATGGAATCAAGACAGGAAGTCGTTTTTATCAAATTTCACACAAGTTCGTATTGGTTTGTCAATTAAAATCGGAGAAAGTTATTATTATATTGAAGAATGCTAACTGTAACATCTTACTGAGCATTATAAATTACAAATTAGCTTTCAGGACTGACTTCATACATTTCCTGTACATGTAACTGGAATTCCCTTCAAAGCGACTATAACAGTTTAACGTTTATATCTCATAAAGTGCCTTGCTGTAATTTTTGAGAATTTTTTAAAACACATATTTGTCTCCTTTCTTTTTATTAAAGGGAACATTGTTCATAAAATTATATAAAGTTTGGTCAGGCTCGTTATAAGCTGTCATTTTGTTTTTCTTAGTATCCAATTCTTCGCTGAATTTTCTACTGAAACCAAGAGTTAATTGGAAAAAAAATTCGAAAATATCCACCGGGGCTTTTATTTGCAAATGACTGTCTTTATATGGTGCACATGTACTTCAGCGGAAATGTTATTGGTGCATAAAACAAAGGTGCGAAGATATTATTAACAGGCAAATGAAAAATCACACAAGAAAACTCAAAGGTTAAAGCAAACAGAAGGTTAATCGATTCCTTAGCAAATGTAAATTGCCCTCACTAACTTAGCTTAAGTTCTTTTACACTGAGAGGTGTCGGTCAAAACCGCGTAAAATGTAACCGCGTAAAATGTTAACAAGGACTATGTTGAAACGAGAATTGCCGCAAAAGAAATTCAGTGAGAATGTCGTTTTCTTTGTAAGAGACCAATTGATAGTACTGACAATAACTTCTGTAAAGATACAAGTTCTCAGGACAATTTGCTTGTATTATTTACGTTTAGTTAGAAACATACAACACGGATTGTATGAAATAAGGTAAAAATATAATAATTAAAAACAATACTCACGATAAATTATGATTACAGTATTTTGATAATTCCGAATCTTCTTTTTACTCTTTAAGAGACCATTTTACAAGTATGCATATACATTTTGCTGAAGCAAGCCCTCGTGAAAATTTGCTAGCATCGGACTTTTTTTAAGATTTGTTGGAAACACGCAGACTAAATAGTCTGAATAAAGAAGGAAGATAGAACCAGTTTAAAAAGAAAACACAAGAAAAAATAGGGAATAACAGAAATGGTACGACAACGGGATCATCCACAGAACTTTATTTTCTTAGGTAACCATTGAATCCACTTTAGCACAACCGAAACACTTTTGAACAGATAAAAAGGCATTTAAACCACCGATTCTGGTATGTTTGTGTACATAAACCAGTAAAGTACACATGGTTTATAATTACATTGTGAATTCATGTCAAGGTCGCCATGTGAGTCCATATTAAATACAGCGTGCAAATGGGACAAATACTGATATGTGTGATATGATCCATAAGCATTGTTCACTTCAAATATCTTTAGGTTGATGTTAAAAAGTGTGCCAGTAATTGCGACGGTAATTGGTCAATTCTCATGCATTTGAAGCCCCCCCCCCCCTTGATTTATCGAGACTTCGTTTAAACTGCCTTTTCGATTCAACACAACAAATATTAATTCGGAAATATCAACATTTCGAATATCGCACAGCATTTCGATTTTTCTTAAAACCTGTCATTTAAGGGTAAAAAAATGTTTCTCTGACTATCCTACCTTTGACAGAAAAACGTTGTAAACATCTAGATTTTGGATCACAGTTTTAATTATTTTTGTCTGACGAGATTTCAAGTTTATTTCTAATGATCTGTTAATTAAACTGTAACATTCCGTAAAATTCTTTACACATATAAACAGGGTTGTTTTTCATACTTAACTAGACCGAAACGCATGGATTTAAATATTAACTTGAGTTGATTTACGCTATACGTCAATCTCATTATTTACATGGTGGTATTGCAAAATCATGATCCGATGCTTACATGTGTTTAAGACCTTTTCCAACCGCTTAATTGGTTCGATGTAATTCAATATTTGTAGCTTTTCTGTATCCGTAGAAACAGTTAATATTAAAAAATTACTTCTGTTGCAGAGATTTACTTACCTATGTGAAACACATGCTGAGCATCGGGATTGAAGTCACATGAAAACGTATTTAGCATTTGAGAGTTGTTGAATGTTTGAAGAAAATCATCGTCACAAAGGCATGATCCTGTCTGACTGTATCCTGCCAGCTTGAAACCCTGACCGCGACACAGCTCAATACACGTGATCCTGGAATCCCCAACCGTAATGTTGACTGTTGAACTCATGCTGTGTATGTCCAAGTCATTGTAACAGCTCTCTGGGAAGAGTAAGGAAGAGTAGCAATTACCGTCGATCTACTGGCCTATATTGCACATTCATGTACATAGGTAATAAAACACATATATCCACACATAGACTTATAATCATTAAACATCTAATGCAAATAAGAATCAGTTATAGATCTGCTCACAATGCGAAAGTTTAAAATGTTCCGTTTCTTTCATTGTCACCATTTTACAGTCGCTTACATTTGATTTGTTACTCTTTCACCTTACCGATGCCAGCGATCACGGTTTTTTTCTTTGACCTTAGTTTTTGCGGAAAAGTTCATCCAAGCAAATTCATTGTTGCTCACCTGAATATAAATAACCTCAAGACGAATTCTTTAGAAATTCACGAATTACTGTAAGACAAAATAATGACCATTCTCTTTCTCTCTGAGACAAAAATTAATAATTGATAAAGGGACCGGTTATTTGAAGTTTAAAACAATACGCTTCACTGACAAGAAAATAGATGGCGGTGGTCTTGCTGTGTTTGTACGCTCAGATATTCCATTCAGAAGAAGAATTGACCTGGAGCATTCTCAATTAAAATGTGGTCCTTGAAGTGAACAAAGTAGTCTTTCCTTCATGTGCATCGATCACCAAGTGTACGTTTATCTTTCTTTGAGAACATGGAGAAATGCTTTGATATATGCGTGGCAACCACTTTGCTGTTGTTGGAGATTTAAACTTTGGCTTGTTGTCAGAAACTAAAATCAAATCACTTTTAAACTTCTGTGAACTATTTAACTTCAACAACATTTTAAAAGAGCCAACATGTTTTATGAAAAAATTGTTCACCCTTTCTTTTAGATGTAATCACATTCAATGGGTCTTTGTTTTAGAATTCTTAAATTTTCAACAGGTGTAAGTGACTGCCATAATATGATAAATACCACGCCCCCATCTTATTAAAACATACATTTATACAGAAAGTTGTATACAGTTTGGGCGGGAAAATTTTATCTACGACCTGCACGATATCAAAGTAATCTTTGGTATCAATGAAGAACAATCTGAATATAAACCAATTTAACTGCCAATTTTAAAATTCGATTATGTTTGTTATCGACAAACATGCTCTACTAAAACAGGGTTATATAAAGCAAAACCTGTTTCCATACAGGAACAGATCCCCTTGAAAGGACATATTCATTAAGGAAATGCTGTATAATAGGTTTTAAAAATGTAGTAATTCCAAAACCTGGGAACATTATAGACAACAAAGAAACCAAGTTACTAAAACAAAAAGACCATTTTACTAAACAGCGGGAATGTGTGAGTAAGTCTGAAAATTTCGGACAAAGAAATCAACCTTAGTTGTCAACGAAATTAACTGGAAATCCAACGAAAATAATTATAACTGAAAACATCAAGACAATTTCGAATACTGAAGAAGTAGCAAGTAGTTTTAATTTCTATTTTGAAAACTTGCAAAAGATATTAGGAAAAGCTGTTACCCCGAGACACACCCAAGCGTATTAAAATCAGTGACAGAAATTGTACCAAAAGCACATTTAATTTCTCGAAAGTAACCGAAGTCTCTATCATTAATCTTGTAAAAGGGTTTAATGCCAAAACGTCGACGGGTGTTGATAAAATATAGGCTGAACTCTTATGACGTAGTGACAGAGTACTTATCCAACATTTCACATATTGTTATTATCTCATTTGTGCTTGGAGTTCCCTTAACAGGCTCAAAGAAGCACAATTTATCCCAATGTTTAGAAACAATGACCTAACAATCAAATCATATTAAAGACCAATTTGTATCCTACCAATGCCTTCGAAAACCATTGAAAAAGTCCTCTGTTCGTAGCTGTCAGATCATTTTAGCACTATCCTTGAAAGGTTTTTGTGTGCGTTTCCTAAAGGTCATGTAACTCTGCAAACGGTCAGTAGCTGGGCTGAAGTTACCAAAGGTGTTCCACAGAGTTACATCCTTGAGCTATAATTGTTAAATGGTTTCATAAATGACATCTTCTCTTTTTCATTAACAAATAAACTCTTTTCAACTATGGAAATGAACACATTATCGTTTCTCACCCAAAACTTTAATGTCTACATTACAATCCGACAGCAAAACACTGACTAGTTCCGTTACAATGTTATGCAGCCAAAGCCCCCCTTTTTTAGGCTATAGCTGTACTATGTCTAAAACTTTCTTTTTTTTCTTTATTGATGACAACCTGGTAAAGAACGATGATGAAGTAAAATTATTTGGTGTTGATATTGATTTCAAATTGTCATTTGACGCTAATATAAAAATATTGTGTTAAAACGCAGGCATGCAGCTGAATATTCTAAAAGGTACTGGTAAAACCATTTAAACAGGCTTGATGTCTTTCATATATTTATACTCTAAAGTTTTAAGTTTCCCCCCTAAGCATGACATTTCTGTTTAGTATAAAAAAGAGACAATAGGAAAGATACAAGAAAGAGTTTTGTGCACGATGATGTCTTATGAAGAATTCTGGGCAAAGGCAAAACTTCCAGCTCTTCATACTCACAAACAGAGATTAATGCCTAAAGAAACTTTCAAAATTCTAAACTATTTTCCAATTTATTTGTTACAAGATATGGTGGTAAATAAAGAAGCAAAGTGCAATTTAGATATTCCAAAATTCTACATGTTTCAAGCGTAAAAACAACCATATATAGACAAAGATCATTCAAAATTGTTGTTCCAGTCCTTTGGATTTTACTGAAGGAAACTGCTAGACAGAGCACAGTTTTTAATACTTTTAAAACTTGGATTTCCTTTTGAGATGGTAAAAATTGTAAATGCTTCTTTTGTCTGCATAATTTGTTGAAAGTGATTAAAAGCGATTAGAGATAAATTATCTTTATAATACCCGAACAGTCGGTTGTATCTCTGTATCTGTATGTCTGTTAAATAATGTGTAAACTTGATTTGTTTCTTAAACAAAATTTAAAAAGAGAAAAATATAAAAGCAACGAATTTAAAAAAAAAATTGAGCTGACAAACACATATAGCACAACGAAATTAAGGATAACTAATTTGTTACCACGTCTGGGGCACTCGTTACAAGATATGTTTGCAGATCTTTCATAGTACTGTGAGAATAAATGTTATGTTATTATTATTACGGATGGTAGAGAAGGCGGAGATCCTGTCGAAATCCCCGCCGCAATATACAGGAGAGTCTTTGGTTGTTTCATTGTAGTCGGGGCATGGAAGAGAGCAGTCTGTGGTATTAAACAGAACATCGGCTAAGTCTCCGCAGAAACACATGTCCCCATTTACCGCCGCAATACTGAAAGATACACAGAACATTTTAAAGAGAGAAAATGTCGTGATTCTTTAAAGAATATACATTTTAATAGCCAAATGTTAGCAAAATGTAAGTTTGAAATATTTAATTATATATATATCCATTATGATTGGCTAAAGTGTTATAAAAGAAAATCAACTTATCACAAAACAAATTCTTCGTTTAGCATGTTTTACATTAAAAGTAACCAGAGAAATGGCGTTAAATATAGGTAACTTCGCATTGTGCAAGAACAATTTTTAACAATGGACCACCATTGTTTTGTTTCAAATACCGAAGCATACGTAGGAGTCATTGAATTCCGTATTGTTTAAAACGAAATAGAGACAGGATGTCTAGTTTTCATTTGTATATTATATCAAAAAGGTGAAATTTTAAAAAAATGATGTGATTAAATATCCCAATTGAAAATTTAATATATATTTTAACCATTTTATAAATCAGGGTTATTGTTAAAAGAAAAAAAAAACATCTTTTGGCGTGTTTAAATGTCATTGAGATGTGAGAACCTAATCTAAGCTTGAACACTTTATTGCGCTATCGCGAATGCATGTGTATACGGGTATGTGATACCGCAGAATATATACAGTTACGCAATTCTTTTGCATTCACCACTACTAAATGATGCAGGCATGTCTTATACCATGTTAAAGAAGATTAAATTGATATTTAGTTGGGTGTACCCTCATGAGGAAAGTTTGTTGACGTCATTAAGGAAATACCAACTGATGTAAACAAGGGACGCCTATTTGCAAGAAAGTGGTAAAGAAAGTTGTGTTTAGATGTAGTCAAGCTTTACTTGCCCATATTTTCAGCAATGCCGAAATTATACCTCCAGCATAAGAATGCTGAAATACTTTTGGTTACACGTGTTGAAAATAAGCTTCTTAATACGTACCTCCTTATAAAACAAGTCGTAAACAGGTGTATTTATGTGTTTTATATTAAAGGATATGCCATTATGTTGTTTTGATATCAACTGATGATATCTACTCGACTGTTTACGTTGTACAAATAAAACCCTGTTTAATGGGGATGAAACTTACGGCATTCCAAGTACCCGACATTCCTCAATGCATTGTTGTATAATGTTTCCGGCAGATGTGTCGTTAATATTGAAGTTTATTGTAGGTATGAAGTCCTCTTCTTCCAGGCATCCAAGATAGTTTATTTCCCCTGTCCACAGAAACATACAATAACTTCAAAATGTAGGTCGGTAATGAAGAGTAAAGCAACAGAAAAATATCATGACATTATGCTCTAGAAACATATTTTAAGTAAATTGACATGTATTCTAATGAAAGTAAAGCTGGTTTTACATTCATAAGAGCGATAATTTTAAATGATATTATTTCTGAAGTATCCGCAATCAGCAAGAGTTGCATTAATTTCATGCCGATTAAGTCAATACTACGGCGATTTTTCCACAACACTTCATGATCTACATATTTTTGTGTTCACGTTTAAAAGGGTTACATTATTAAGTTTTATTTTACAAAAAACAGTTAGCACGCACTTTTCACTCCGCTTTAACTAAATACAATAAATTGTAGGCTTTATCTGCTCCATGGGTAAAGTAGTTTTATGTTATATGTACATTGTATTATTTACTTTGAATTTTTTTTTTCTGGAGTGCGACGCCTAAATTATGAAATTTGCACATGGGGAAAGCGATTTTTTTTCTGGCCTGAGACCACGAGTATTGCAACATGTATTTTCTTTTGATGAATATTTGACTTTAGTGCTTCAATTCTTTGTACACTTGAGATTGTCATGGGACACATGTGGTTCTTTTTTAAATGTGTCCCACTTAGCGAGGTGAACCTCTTAGTGATTTTAATGTTTTGTTGTTTTTGTATTGTATTGATATTGTAGTTAACTTCTTTTCAATTTCATTCTTTGCATTTGAAATCCATCAGGAATTGCGCGGTTAAAACTCTGTAAAACAATACTGCCAAATGACCGTTCCAAGGCGGTAACTGTCGGGTTTGCTCTTTTTGTTTAAGACTCACCACAAATTTGTTCTTACTTTTTACTTGGCTTGCATGTGAAATACCTTTGTCCTGTGCCTTTGCGGAGTTTGGTATATGTTGCAATGCTTATAGGACTTTTTATATATTCATATATTATATTTTATAATTTTATTAAAATATTCATTTTTCACAAGGATATAATTAAACATAAAAATATGGAAGATTTTCGGTATGTAATATTTGCTGCTAAAGACATTTAACATAAAGGTCTGTACTGAAAGAAAAATTACTTAAAGGAAAATAATATTTTATTAAAATTGTATGCTACCTATAAAAAAGAATTGAAAGGACGATATACATAATAAATCTATAAAGATACTTAAAGCTTTTGACTCAACAACTTAAGATCCAGTATTAGTCTGTAAACATCTTACCAATCGCCGACTTCTTTTACGATGACCGTCAATGCATCGGCAATATTGTAATTTAAGTCTTACAGTGCGCAAACAATCTTATTCACTCGATATGTGTTTGCAGCCGTGAAAACTGGTTATTGACACTTGGATAACTAGAATACCTGGTGCCGCGTAGCGAGCATTAAGAAAGCTGTAAATTTGTAAATAAGTTCTGAAATAACTG